>JAPMOB010209531.1:0-27041 GCA_029875015.1 Lepomis gibbosus
AAAATAATAATTTGTGGCCACGAATTTTTAATTTGAGGCCTCAAATTAATATATTTTTCATCAATGTCACCAGGGGGGCTTCATAGAGCGCAGAGGTAACGTCAGATCCTGTTTACGCTGAGGGGGGGAGAGGGTTGTTCGTTCGAAAGGTGGCCGCTGTATGTAAACCCTACGCGGGTTAAGGAGCTCAATTTTGCCTGGAGGGAGACTCCGACCAGAGTTCACTCCGTGTCGGAGGGGGAAGTGATCGAGGGTCTAGTTTCGGAAAGGCCCCTGGAGCGAGCGGGAATATATGCTCCTCAATACAGCAATAAATACGCCTAGTAAAAAAGAAAAAAGAAATCCGTATGTGGCGGTCAGCTTGATAATTATCCCACACATTGATTTATTTCTGGGCCGCCACAAATACATCAATGTGAGGGAAACTTCACCCCCAAACAAAGCAGCAAGTAGGGTATATATATATATATATATATGCCCTCTTAGACTGCATCTTAGACTTTGACACAATAATGGCAGAAGCTACTTACAGCTGTAATGGAAATTCCAAGAGTACCGTCATCATGTAATTAATGTTACTCACTGAGGGCCTCTGGTTCAGGTACTTGGTAAATGTGTCCAGGCTGGTGTCTTTCATTGTTCAACATGTACCTGGCTGAACTAGGGCTGAACGTCTTTACAATAGACCTCTTAAAAACAACATGCTGACCCTGAGATTAGGATAAAAGCCGCATGTGCCGAGACACTGCAGCTCACTCAGATGCAGGTAATTGACCCATAGAAAATCTAATTAAAGCAAATAAATGTGAAAATATGAAAACACTTTGAAGTCATAAGAAAAAGATTTCCAAGCAGAAAATTAAACAATCACTGCAAAAAACAACAACTCTTATCTTTTGGACAATCAATAGTTAAATGATTAACCATCATTTTGTAACTCGGAGATCAATAGCTACTCATTAAAAAAAAGCTAATCAGACTGTTTTTATAAACCATGACTTTGGAGCCAAACAACAGAGTTCATTCAGAAATGAACAAGGAGAATCTATATGTTTAAGAGGTTGATAGGACAATCCGCATATTTGCCAATGGGGTTGACTGAAGTTGTCTGAGTCACGCACACGTGCACCCCAGACATTTACAAATCCTACATTTAAAATAATAGTCTTACCTGAGCCCTCATCCAAGGCTGCATGTCGAGCAGCTCAACCCAAGTGTTGCTCCTTACTCAGATTAATTCACTCTGTCGGTTTGGAAGTTTTAAGGAAAAAATTCAGCAGTATTTTATAAGAAAAACATTTTTAAGGCCCGAGTGTAAACAGTGCAAGAACTTTATTGAAACTAAGGGAATTATTTCTGCAAATGAATCACATTTTTTGGCGGCCTAATCGTGTGCGAAAACTCTCAAAACTCTGCAGCACGTCAGACAGGACAAAATTGTACACGCCCCCTGAAGAGCAGCCCCCCACCACAGGTTTCACTGAGGCGAACAAAATTTCTGGGGCACATGTATCCTGTCCAGAGGTTCAAAAAAGCCTCTTGGAGCGATGCCCCAAAAACAACAGAAAGTCGGCCATTTCTAATTTAATGGTGATTTTTTGAGTTTTTAAAAACTTTATTAGTTATCTTGCGATACTCACGACTTGACATATCGGGACGTAACATATCCTTCAGCACTCCCCGAAGTGCATCGGACAGAATGCAAGGGCCTGTCCAACGCTGCTGCAGCTTTAATTTTTTAATGAGAAATAAATTTTGATCTTACAAGACAAATGAAAAAGACAACCTCATCTCGAGGTCTATTAAGCAGCTGTCAATCATCACATCACCTACCTCAACAGATTTTTTTTAAAGACTTTTCATCTATGTTTGCCTAAAATTATTTAATCTTTTCCTCCATTCAGTCAATGTGTATGGTTTGTGCTTCACTTTCCCGTAAAGCTGAGTAAATTACTAATAATTTTTTTTAAAAAGTCAAACACAGATGCATTTCTTGTTTTTAGTGTCTGTCTATAAAACAAAACTATCACACAAACAATAATAGAAATCACAAAAAAGGCATAAAAAGTAAGCATGGATACAGTTTTGGTTGACATGGAGCCCCTGAAGTCCCATAAGATGATATATTTTTATCTTGTGGGAACAAAATAATTATCATTATCTTGTTCCCACAAGATATGAAATACTTATGGGACTTCAGGGGCTCTGTTGGTTGAACAGGACAAAACACTGGATCTAAATTCACGCATTTTCCCACAGCTCCCTGTTAAGCATCAGCTGCAGTTTACCAGTATGATTCCCTTTTATTGGTATTCACACATTATACGTACACACATTTTACAGCACTGATCCCTTTGCAGTCATTTCATATGAAATACAATTCTGCTCAGTTCATTTTGATTATAAAAATATTTTTTTCCCTATTCTATATGGTCTGTGATTACAAAGAGATAAAACTATGTACAATGAAAGATGATTAAAACAGAACATCTCTCAAAATAATTATTGTTCCACGAGTGAAAAACAAAACAAAATAAGAGTGCCTAATTTAAATGATCCATAACAATGAGGCACACACACACAAGTTATCCCAGTTTCCCTTACGCCGAGGTTTTAAATTTACCTCAGCAGCAGAGTGAACACTGTAAAGCTTCTCTGATTTCACAGCCTGTTTTGCTCTTCAAGGTAAGTTCTTATTTAGGTGCCGTCTGTGCGTTGCAGCTTTGTTTTTCCTTCATTTTCTTTACAGTTTGGATTTCAGAGGCAGTTTCCATGTGTCCATCGACAGTCTGTAAATGTAGTGTGTCATTCGGTGGAGATGAAAATGTAGTGGAATGACCATTAAATGAAGCACTACACTTCGAAAACCCAGGAAATATTTCTGGAATTTATCAGCTTGTCACATCAGCTGAGTACTGACAGGACAGCAGATATAAATGCTCCGTGCTTCTTCTTTGGTGTTTCTGAGCACTTGAATGCACCACACACTGTATCTGGTTCCCTTCATCATCACGTACATTTCCCTTTACCAGGAACTCTACATGTCAGTCTGTTCCCACTATTTCCCCTCATGCTGTGTTTTGTCTAGAATAACACACATGCAATGACAAAAAGTTTAGACTACTGTGACCCTGTTTTCTCATCATTTTCCAGTTTGGAGTTAAAAGCATAGCAGTGGAAAAATCAAATCATACCCAAAGCATCTAAAGTTCACAGCCCCGTAGTGTGATTATTATTCTTCATGCCCCAGACCTTGAAGCTATCGTGTGTGCTGGTCGGGTCCTGTGGAAATAAAATAAGGATTCTGGTACTGAAAATGTGCAAAATACCACTAGATTTGTGTGACTGTGTTCCAAATTTAGTAATGGATAGACCAATCATGCACAGACAGACTGTACGGCACCAGCTGCTTCATTCATGCTTCACAATCACCAGTTCATTAGTACTGTTCAGCTCCCTCGCCCACGCCAACCTCCTCCTGATCATGGTCGATTTAAATTAGAGTCATTGTTCCTGTATTTTTTTTTTTACGGTGTTCAGACAGAATGTTACGATGTATGTGTATGTATGTACGAGTATTAGGGCCGCGTTAAGCCGGGAAAAATTGAGGATGAAGATTTTTTAGTTTATTTTGCATTTAGAGAATAAAGTAAAAAAAGTTGGAATGTCGAAAATAAAGTTTGTCATGTCGAAGATAATTCAAAATGTCAGGTATTATGTCAAAATTTCAAGGATTAAGTTTGAGTATAATTTTGAGATTAAAGCCAAAATGAGAATAAAATTTGGAATCTTTTCGAAAATAACGTCAAACTAATAAGACTTCAGTTTGAGTATCATTTAGAAAATAAAGCTGAAATAACGAGAACAAAGTTTGAGTAACATTTTGAGATTAAAGTCGAAATGATAAAGTCGAAAATGTTGAGAAGTACCATTTCGACTTTAATCTGAAAATGCAAAATAAATTAAAAAAGCTTTAATTTTTTTCCTTAATACTTGTCGTTGAACGAAAGGCGACTTTTTGAGGCGGCCCATCCAAAGGCAATGAGAAGAGGTGATCAGACACGAAATTATCATGAGGTGGCACGAACTGACGCCAAGATGCTTCTGCACCAGTTAAAATGATCAAAAGTCAAATTAGTTCTCTTCAAACGGATCACTTCAAAAATCTAGTTTTCCCTTCATTAAACGTGAAGAATCTTTCCTTTACAGAATCTTGTTTGCTAATATACAAAGCTATTTTTGTTTATTTCTCATGTTTACTGTTTTAGAAAGATTTATTTTTGCCTGAATCCTTGAATCCTTGCTGCACACTCCTAAACCTGCAAATTCATGATACAAAGGGTCCTTTATCGGTGCTGTTGTTTGAACTGCTGATACTGTTTTGTTAAACAGTAAACTCATGAGCTAAACAGCGAGATGTAGGAGACGTCCCACTCTCTGTTTTTCACCAGAATTTAACAGCCGTCTTTACAAACACTGTGCGCTCAGCTGTGGCTTTAACCCTGATGAGTTCTCAAAGTGAGTTCATAAAGCGCTGCAGTTTTTACAACAATATTAAACCTATGTATCCTGACTTTAACAATCCCCAGACACAATGAATATAAATATTTTTTTGGGGGGGGATGACGAGAAAACAAAGACATTTAGCTCTTACTGTCATAAAATAAAAAGTCCCTTCTCGGTTTCCCTGTTAACTCCTCCACCAGAACGCGCTGGGTTAAGAGCACCAGGCGAGCAGCCAGATAGGAATTCCCCCGGTGCTTTACCCTGAAAAACAAATGAGGAATCTTACAAAGAAACAAAAGTGAAAGCTCTTCCTGTCCAGCTGAAACCAGCCCAGAGTTTGTGTTGCACTGCTGTTGTAGTGAAGAGGGAGGGGGAAGGGGGTGTTAGTTGATCCCGGCTTCACCCTCAGAGACAGCTGGCAGACCACCTACACACAGAAACACAAAGTGGGTAAGATGTGAACCCGAAATATAATAAGCTACGCAGTGTATACAGTACGTATGGCGGCACCGAGACTCACGTGGTCTAATCTTGATCGGCCAGATGAGGATGGAGCAGAGCGCCAAAGTTGCAATGACCGCCACGCCTCCCGTTACTATGACCATGATGTAATGGTAGAACCACACACAGGCGGGACAGCACTTGGCAGTACTGAGAAACAGACAGAGGGACAAAAGAAGATCTTCTTTTAAAGTTCCTTGTTCAACCGATCAGCCATAACATTATGACCACCTGCCTAATATTGTGCAGGTCCCCCTTTTTGCCCCTAGAACAGCCCAGACCCGTCCAGGCATGGACTCCACCAAACCTCTGAAAGGTCTGGTGGAGGCACCAAGACTTTAGCAGCAGATCTTTTAAGTCCTGTAAGCTGCGAGGTGGGGCCTTCATGGATCGGACTTGTTTGTCCAGCACATCCCGCAGATGCTGGATTGGATTCAGATCTGGGGAATCTGGTGGCCAAGTCAACACCTTGAACTCGTTGTTGTGTTCCTGAACCATTGTTGCTTTGTGGCACCGTTTCCCTGATGGCGTGTGTGCGTCGTCTGCACCAATGCTTAGTAACATCCACATGAATGTCAGCACCAAAGGTTTCCTAGCGGAGCTTTGCCCAAAACATCGCACTGCCTCCATCGGCTCGTCTTCTACCCATAGTGCATCCTGGTGCCATGTGGTCCCCAGTTAAGCGCTATCCACCGGATATAAAAGAAAAGTTTATTCATCAGACCAGGCCACCTTCTTCCATTGCTCCATGGTCCAGTTCTGATGCCCATTGTAGGCGGACAGGGGTCAGCGTGGAGACCCTGACTGGTCTGCGGTCTGTGTGTTCTGACACCTTTCTATCAGTCACTCCTCAAGTGCATCAATGAGTCCTGTCGCCGGTTCACAGCTTTTCCTTGCTTGGACCTTCTGATAGGCGCTGACCCCTGCAGAGCGTTTTGAAGACGTTCTGACCCATCACAGTTTGACTCTTTTCAAAGTAGCTCACATGCTTGCATGCGTAGGCGTCTATATACACGTTCATGAGTAAAATCAAATCTATGCAGCTTGTCTATGTTAGTATTTCTTGGATTACAGGATCTTTAGTAGTAGACTCACCTCTACTCGACTCTCCTTTTTTTGGTTTTCCATTTTATTCCATCTTCCATTTCCAGGTACTTTTTTTGTGTCACCTCCGTCGAGGTTCCAAGCGAGCTGAGGCGATACTAAAATGTGATGTGAAAACACGGCAGACTGCTGGTTGGTCAGAAAGAATCGTCACTATTCACTGCGTCATCATTGCACCAGGCAGAGGCCAGCAACAGGAAGTTTTATATTCTACAGTTTTCAGATGTTTTTCATCACTAAATCCACTTCTGAGAAGTTTTGAGGTGAGAAATCAGCTGTGTAGATTTACAACATTGACAGTTTATGAAAAGTGATGGCGGAACAAAAATGTGCTTGGGAGTTGAGGAGCTCCGCGAGTGGCGGCGGCGGGGGAAGCCTGCGGCGACCCGCGGGAGGAGCGTGTGAGGCCGACCAGCCGCCCGCTCACAGAGCCCTCTGCTCCCGCCGTCACACAGACCGCTGCAGCAACAACGGCAGAGGAAAACACAGCTGGAAGGTTTTCATACCGCTTGTCTGTCTTTACATTCTGAGGAAGGTTCAAACGTTTTAACCGCAGACTGGATATATTTTAAGAGCTGTGTGGGTCGCTGCTGTGTGTGTCGCATTGAACATTACATCATGGCAGTTGTATGTGGCGTCGCTATGACGACCAGCTACACTGAGGGGTACTATCTGCAATGGAAAACAGAGGACGGCCAAACCAAGTCGAGGTGAGCCGGTTCTGGTTCATGGGTCTTCTGTCTATCCCCCCGCTGAGGGGGGATGAGAAAAGAAATGCGAACAGGCAGCCGACAGACACACAAGCACTCTGGGTTAATGTGATATTTGGCATTCAAACTTTCCCTTTGTCTGATTTCATTTGTAAATATGAATTTATATCGACACGTCCTGTTTCATCAGCTGTTACGTCACGTTTTCCTTTTATGGGCTGCCATTTCTGCTGGTTCTGCTTTTATTGTTCCTGCGTCAAAATTAGCATGTTGAAATAAAACCTCTCATGCTTCCAATATTGTTAATTGCAATTAATGTCCAGAGGCAGCTGCGGATTAGAGGAAGAGCGGGTCGCCTACGAATCAGGAGGTCGGCGTGTTGATCTCTGACTTCTTGTGTGTTTCTGTAAATGGTCCACGATCAAAAAGGTTTGGCCCCTGGTCTAAGGACAGAGAGTTTCATTTGATGTACAGACTGTAAAGCCTTTGCTTGTGTGTGTGTGTGTGTGTGTGTGTGTGTGTGTGTGTGTGTGTGTGTGTGTGTGTACTAACTGGCAGGGATGCAGGGCCTGAATGATCATCACAGCTCCTCCGTTAGCCAGCTTATCAGTGAAACTCATGGCTCCGTACACAAACGCTCCACTTTGCTGCAGAGAGAGACAGAGAGAGGGCGGTGAAGGACGCCATCCGTGAAGGTTGTATCACACCTGCCTCTCTCTCTCACACACCCACACCTTACCGTCTGATCGGCGATGAGGTCGGCGGTCATGGCCAGCGATATGACCAGGATGGTGGCCGACCCCACCCCCAGCAGCACAGCAGCCCCGTACACCCGCTGATCCATCCTGTCATCCACCAGCACCCAGTAGGAGAATGCCATGATCAGCAGCAGGCCCACAAAGTAGGTGAGCTGGACCAATCAAGAGAGAGAGAGAGAGAGACAGGGAGGTGAGGTGCTGGTTCAAATTCAGTTTGGGCTTCATGAGTGTAGAAACAGAAGTTAAACTCAGATTCAGGTCACTCAAAGCAAAACCAAAATTGCAGGTGTGAAATCTCCTCCAGACCACCGTCCGCAATTAGAAATAGACCAAACAGACGAAATTTGGTCCGACGAAAAGAGGTAGTCTGATAAAGGTTTTCAGGGCCTCTGAGTTTAACCCTAAGATCGAGATTATTGTTTGCATGATCCTGTTTACATTAATCTAAAATAAAAACTACAATAGCCAGACCGTTCATTCTTTTTGCAACATCATGTTGCACGCTCATTATGTTATCACGAGCAGTGCGAGACGCCGTACCAATTCAGAGGTCTGGGGCCCGGCTGAGGTTCTACTTACACATTTTCCAATGAGTTTACTGAGAGGCTTCATGATGAAGGAGGACAGGAAGCCACTGACGAACATCACTAATGGGATTGTTGCGATGTACTTCTGTTGGAGGGAGAAAGAGAAAGGGAATGAACAATGTGGAAGGACCGGAGAACGTATCTGTGGTGGCGGTGTGGTCGCCATGAACTGATAAAATACATATGAAAAAGAATGATTCTGTTTGTGTTACCTTGGGCAGCCCCAGAGTGTTGATGAGGTACATGGAGATGTAGGTCTGAGACAGATTGACTATTAACCTGGTGGACATGTAGAGTAAGGCCACCTGCAGGTACACAGTAACGCACAGAACTGTCAGAGTGCAGACTTTGAATACTGTTTTATGCTTTAGCTTCAAGACAAAACACAACATGTGGCAACTGTCAAGCTGTTGCAACAGGAACTGCTGCATGCACAAAAAGCTTCTCCTGTCCCCGTCTGTCAGTCCAAACAGAGAAACTCCTAGCTGAATAGCTTCAGGCGAACTTTAGATCAGGGTAGAATCTTCCTACCTGGTAAAATGAAGGCTGCTGCAGCCAACATTTCCACTGCAGAGGAGACAAGGTCTTAAGGCGAGAAAGCAGGGGCTTTCGCTCTTCGTCCTCCTCTACCTCCTCCTTCTTCCTCCTCTGGCTCCTCCTCCCCTCCTCTTCTGCAGCCTCCCCTCTTTCTCCAGGTGTCAACTCAGTGGTTCCCAGGTGGAAGAAGAGGGAGAAGAGAGCACCGATGCCCAACACAATCAACGCCAGATTCTGTCAGGTCAAGGTGCATGTAGAAAACAAAAAAATTATTCATATACCTTCTGCAAATTGGGACAAATTTATTTCAAGCCGGTACATGGCGGCGCAGAGCAAAGTGAAATTATGTCAAACCTTCGTATAATCATGTGCACGTTTAGCTCAGTTTGGAGAGTTGTAACTTTTGCAGATTCTGCTGCAGTGTGTGTGCGTCCTGGCGTTTGATCCGCATTCATAAAAGTGTGGACGCCTATTTTCATTTCCTAGTAGAAATTCAGGGGAATCCAATCACGTTAATGACAGCTTTTCAGAGGTGTGTCAAGCAGGCCAGAGACTCTTTTAAATGTCCATCAGCAGTAAAAGCTCTCAATAAAGTAAACATGAAGCATTGCTGCAAAAAATGTTCTCGCGCTTTTATTTTGTAGGCACGATCACTTAAGAGGAAGTGTTTATGTGAGAAACTGTTTCTACCATGCCAGTCCTATTGCCGACCACTGACCTATTTGTTTGAATCCTTCCTCTTGGGGTGTTCCTATAGTGTTTTGTGGAAAGGACAATTATCCTCCTCCCACTGCCTGTCCCTAGGGGTGCCCCAAGGCTCCGTGCAAGGGCCCCTTCTCTTCTCTATTTACACCACCTCACAGGGGCCAGTCATTCTCTCACACAGCTTCTCTTACCACTGCTACGCAGACGATATGCAACTCTACCTATCCTTCCCGCCAAACGACCCCAGCGTGGATAACAGACTGTCTCTGTATGGATGAAGGCTTACCACCTTCAACTATAAACTCTCCAACTCTCCAGCCAAGCAGTCAATCCACCATAACATCAAACTACAAACTGACTCTTCATTTTCTTTCATCATTTCAACCAGGGTGGTGAGAAACTTGGGTGTCATGACTGGTGACCAGCTGTCCTTTTCAGACCATGTTGCTGCTTTCTCTCGGTCGTGTCGCTTTGCTCTTTACAACATCAGAGAAAACAGGCCCTACCTCACTCAGTACGCCACCCAGCTTCTGGTACAGGCCATGGTTATCTCTCGCCTCGACTATTGCAATGCTCTCCAAGCAGGTCTTCCAGCTTGTGCGGTGAAACCCTTACAAATGGTTCAGAACGCAGCAGCCCGTCTGGTCTGCTCTGCCATCCCTTCAAACAAAGCGATCCCAGTCCCTGTTCTCATCTGTGACACCACAACGGTGGAACGAGCTACAACACGGCGTCAGAGCAGGGGCGTCCCTCTCTAACTTCAAGAAGCTCCTGAAAACTTTTCTAAAACACTTCCTCTTATAAAACAAATATAACATGCACTTCCTGAGCTCTTCTTATTCTGTCCCTTTACAATTCTCTTGTACTTATTGCACTTTTTTGTTAACTCTTGCTTCTTTCACTCCGTATTTACCCCATTGATGCTATACGTGCTATTAGCTCTTACTAGTATGTATTGTCAGTTTTAGATCTCGTGCTGTATTGCTGCTTTGTTGATGCTTGTATGTTGTTCCTCAAAGTAAGTCGCTTTGGATAAAAGCGTCTGCCAAATGAGTAAATGTAAACGTAGCGACAAGCCAGCTGCAGCAACAGCTATGTTCATACCTTCTTTCACTAAAACTTTGACAAAGAACACAGGGGGCTGTCTGTGACCCGACTTTAAACTTGGGACCTCTGAGTTTTACCGTGTTATACTGTTACAATTTTGCAGTTCAGCTAACTTTGCTTTAGCATATTGGACCGCTACTACGGCTAGCAGGCCGTTGCGATGTCAGACTAATGTTGTAATACTGAGGCACAGTCAAGAGAAACTATGTGAATGTTAAAAGCCAAACAAAACATAAATGGCCGCGACAGCCCTCATGGTACTGTTCACTGTCATGGTCTCGTGGTCATCTACAGCAGCCCCACCCACTCCCGAATATCGAAAAGTGCTTCCTCACCCTGAAGATGGGAATATCTGCGGGTCCAAGTGACTCGCTAAGCGGGTCATCGTGTTCTCCAGCCTGAACGTGGAACAGCAGGTAAGCCACTGCGTACACCGTGATGTTGGCTATCACCGTGCACGCATACCTGCACATACACAAAAAGGAAGAAACTGCGTCTTCAGGATCTGTAGATTACCTTCCTGTGTACTGTATCATTCGTGCATTAAACGTACCTGTACGCAGTGAGCTCTACTTTAGCGTGCTCACAGGTGACGAGCTCTGGAATGAGAGACAAGTGGGAGATCTGGGTGGCGGCCCAGCCGAACTGAAAGACGATGATGAACGGGACAAAGTAGATCAAGCTGGCCCACTGCGGGGTGCTGGAGTCACAGTGCAGACACTGGTTGAAGATGAAGGCAAAGGACGCCATCACGCTCAGTGTACCTGGGCAACACACAGAGAAGCAAAAAAATACTTTCAGTATACGGTTTGTAAAAATCAACTCAACCTCAATTATCAGCAAAATTCACAATATTTGCTCCAAAACACTGCACACATAACATCCAAATATCTTACAGGGGGAGTTATGGGTAATGTAGTCTTTAAACTTGCAAGACTTTTTTCACTTGTTGCCTCTTAAAGCATAAAGTTCCCGTGAGCAGGAATAATAATATGAGATACAGTCCCCTTATTTGCTCAAGACATTTGGGTTTAAGATCAAAAGATGAGACAAGAGTTCAGAATTTCAGCTCTCATTTCCTGGTATTCACATCTACATGTGTTAAAAAACTCAGGACATACCACCGTTTGTTTGAACCCATCCATTTTGCTCAAGTGAGCAAAACTACTGGAACATGTGACTGAGATGTTTCTTGTTGCCCAGCTGTTGCCTTTTAGGTTGATTGTCCAAACATTAAATAGCTCTGCACGACTAGTCTCAGTTTTCATTCTTAGAAAAGAAGGAAACTCGAGCAGAGCCGTTGGACAAACATTGGTCAGAGCGAGCACAACAAGAAACAAGAATATACCAGTGTACTGAGCAACAGACATCCAACAGGCTGGCCAAGGAAAACTATCTGATGGACGGATGAGACCGAGATTAATCTGTACCAAAGTGATGGAAAGGCCAAAGTGTGGAGAGAGAAAGGAACTGCTTCTGAACTGTGAAGCATGGTGGAGGTAATGTCAGGGCTTGGGTGTGCATGGCTGCTTCTGGAACAGGCTCATTAATATTTATTGATGATGGAACTGATGATGTTCCAAAACCACCAGTTAAATTTCTTTTGTAAGGTTCAGGACAACCTGAACCAGCTTCGCAACCTAGACCGGAGCAAGGCGTTTCAGAGTGGTAAGTTCTTAATTAGTAACACACTGATCTTTCATACGTAATATTTTACCTGTCCACTGTCTCTACATCACAGTAACAACTTTGTTAGCGATGCACAGGAATGGAAATTCTTTGGCAAAAGCGAATGTGATGAAAAACTTTCCCGAACACAGTTTGATAAATAATTTTGTAACATGAAGACTTCACAGCCTCTCTTCAGGTAGGACTCTCATACTGCAACACTTGTCTTTGTAAAAACATAAACTGACAGGATAAAGTCTCTAACCTGCCTGTCAGCTCGCTCTGGGACCTTTCACTTACCATAGAGGCTCGAATACATGCGCACTCCAAATGTAGGTGTGGCTAGCTTAATCTCCTTCTCATAGTCACTCTCACAGAGGGACAGAAACACTCAAAGCGTGGATGCGCTGGGAGACAATTCAGCAGAACAGCGTCTGCAAACGGCTCGGACACTTCAAAATGCTTCCACACTGCCGACATGTCAACGGAATTGTTCTGAAAAATTTAGTCTTTTGATTTATTAAGCCGAACAGCAAAAGTGCTTTTATTTTGCCATTTTTGGCCAATTAATTTCTGTGGACGAACATGCGGCGCCACCATTAACTGAACTCTTTGGGCCTCTGCTCTAATTAGCTTGCCCCACTAGCCACTAGGCGAGCATTAAGACCCGTGTTACATAGTGATGCAGATAGTTTATGGAGGTAAAGGCTGGACTACAATCAGGCACTTCAGGACCAGAGATTTCTGTAGCAAGACACTCAACCCCTCGTTGCTCCAGAGGCGTGCAAACTCTGACATAAATAGCCATTGAGAGTCACTTTGGATAAAAGCGTCTTCTGAATAATCCTTGTGCAAATAACGCCATGGTGCTCCTCTGTATCCTCGTACACACTCACACAATCGATAAAAAACCACAGTAAACTAATAAAAACAACAAATAAATAAATAAAGACAGCACCCGCACCAGCAGCACACGAGTCCGGGTCGCCAGCAGAGCAGCGCCACCGGAGTGAATGACTAATTAATTAATGAATTAATCATATAAAAGGCTTTTTTCAGTTCAGCAATGTTCAGCTGTTGTGTTACCCTCTTACAAAGCTTCTGTCCTTACACTATGGATTCTTTGTATGCCCCTTTGACATTGTCACTTCATCATTTTGTAAAACACAATCTGGCTTAAACTGGTTCAATAAAATATAGTGTAATAAGTGTTCAGTATGGGGAGCACAGTCCAAACCACAATTTCATAGAAAAAAACTCTTTATGAGAGAAACAGCTGACTGACAGAAAACAACTGACTGACCTTTTACCCCCCCCACTATTGGGCTTAAAGCTGTTAGAACATTCACAGCCTACTACTTCTGTTTACATGCTAAGTTATTGAAATATAAGCCGCTGTCATTGTTCATACTGTGTAACACTATCTCAACCCGCTTTATTTGACTTACCAACTAAATGCCATGTCTTCCTCTTGCCGTAGTTGCCACAGCCAGGGGTTCGGTCAGACTCGTACCCAATGAGAGGAGTGCAGATACCATCAGCTATCTGCCCGACCAGCAGCAACACACCTACAGGGAAGACAATCATGATTCGGTGATACAATAATAATGGATTGTATTCAGTATAAGTATGCACAGACAGAAGCGAACATGTCTCGGCATTGAATACTACTTTTACTTTTAATAGAACACTTTCTTGATTATACTTTTTCAATGCAATACTTTTACTTGTGAAAGAGTATTTTACAGAGCGGTTTCAGTACTTGAGTAACATTTTCAATCTGGTATTTTTAGTGTGGTATCAGTACTTTTACTGAAGTAACATTTTCTATGCAGTACTTGTACTTGTGAAAGAGTATTTTACAGTGCGGTATCAGTACTTAAGTAACATTTTTAATTGTGGGAAAATTATTTTTACAGTGTGGTATTAGTACTTTTACTTAAGTAACATTTTCGAAGGGGTACTTTTACTTACGAGTATTTTTAGTAACTAACATTTACACTTCAGGACTTTTCCTTGTGACAGAGTACTTTTTCAGTGCAGTATTATTAATTTTACTTCACTAACATTTTCAATGCGGTACTTTTAATTGTGACAAGATTATTTTTACAGTGTGGTTTTAGTATTTTTAATTAGGTAACATTTTCAATGTAGGACTTGTACTTGTGGGTATTTTTACAGTGTGGTATTAGTACTTTTACTTAAGTAACATTTTCGAAGGGGTACTTTTACTTACGCGTATTTTTAGTAACTAACATTTACACTTCAGGAATTTTACTTGAGACAGAGTACTTTTTCAGTGCGGTATTATAGATGCACAGTTGGAAACAGACAGAAGGACTAACCTGCATTTGTGTTCTGGAAACCCAGCACTGAGTGGTAGAAGACCAGCAGGTATGTGAACCACATGGAGGCACACAGGTCGTTCAGAAAGTGTCCCACCGCATAGCTGAGCCTCCGGAGGACCGGCAGAGACCTCTCCGTGTCCGACATTACGACTTGTGGGGAAACAAAACAGTTTAAACGAAAATCCCAACAGGCGTCTTCATCAGCTGGACTGACGGGGCTGAATTTATTTGACCAAATGTGCTAACAGATTCTTTCGACTTCGGGAGAGGCACAACTGCAGCTAAATGACGAATGACTAATTTTCGGTTCCCCTTTTCCACGTCGCTTTCTTTCCAGACACTTAAAAATCATGTGTGTCCGTTCAGTTTGTTAGAAGCGGCACAAAAAAGGTATTATTCACTCCGCCGCGGTGACAAATTTCCTCTTGAAATCAGGTGACAGCGGAGAGTCAAAGCCAGGAGGAGCATCCGAGCCAGGAATGAAAACCGAAACAGGACCGCTACCGAGGGGGTTTACATCCCCGCTATTTTCCCCTTTACATTCACATTTAAACACCTGACTAACTCGCTAATTAAATTATGTAACTCCGGAGAGATGTGACTGTGTCTGCGGAAAAACACTCCGCCAAACAGCTACATCTGTAACCTTCAGCTAGCAGCCGGCTAAACGCACACCTGAGAAAACAAACAGATGTAAACACTGCGGAGCGGCAATAATGACGTAAGCGTAACTAGCCGACGGAATGGACCAATAGGAGCCCGTCCTTGCTCCTGATGTAATTTCCTCTCAGCCAATAGCGCCTGCTCACGTGACGGCAGACTTGCCAAAGATCATATATGGCACAAAGGAAAGTAGTGAGAGTTATCCCCAACTCGCTTCCTCCGTTCCGTAACAAAGTAAAGGTTAATTTATTGACAGTAATAACTGTATTTCTGTTAAATATTATTTTACATATTTCGCATTACTGGAATACATTTAAAAAAGGAACACAAGAATAGTCTGGTCTCTCCAAAGAAAGGGCGCTGTGACATGGTGGTAAAGGACGGAAGCCCTAAGAAGCCCTGCGTTCATTCATTTTATTCACTCCGTTACGCCTTGATTTAATTTGTTTTTCCGTGATCTCGAGTTGTTCACGTCATTACTTTACAAAAAAATGTTGTTTTTCCAGAGATAATGGAAACTCTCCCAAGATATTCATCTCCAAAAACTCCACACGGGGAGTTGTTGCCCGGTCTTTCTTCCATTTATAGAAGCATAGCATGATGGTTTCTGGTTTAAAAAAAAGAGTTTTTTTCAAACGTGTGTGTAATTGTTTAGACATGAGAATCATGACTCCTTGAACCTTAAAAAAATCTCTGGAGGTGTGTGGTTTCCTTCATCACTTACTCCATGAGCCTCTCACCATGGCAGGGTGAGTAAAATAGATGACCTTTCAAAAATGTGTCATCACATGACAAATTGTGTCTGTGGTTGCTGAGAAACAAAGGTTGGCTCAACTTCCCCACAGGCTCAAAACCACCTGCTCCCCTTTATGAAGCCTAACATTACTCAGCAGACACTTCGGTCTTTTAACACTGAACACTTCTCTGCTGGATCTGTACTTGGTTTTATACGGTACGTTTTCCTAGTGCGGCAATCTGACTTCTAAACAGTGTTGGGAGTAAAGCGTTGATGAGAAACTCAGTAACAGTAATGTGTTGCTTTTGCTGTACAAAAGCCTATGAGATAACTGTTGTTGTCATTTGGAGCCATATAAATTAAAGTGTATTGAAATTGAATTGTTGATGGATGGACGGAGCTTCCCTGAAAACATGACCCTGGAAAATGTGGGGGATGGCCCAGTGGTTTAGACACATGCCTTTGGTGTGAGAGATCCAGGTTCCCTGAGCAAGACACTGAACCCCTAGTTGCTCCAGAGGCATGCGACCTCTGACATACAGTATATAGCAACTGTAAGTCCCTTTAGATAAAAGCATCAAGTAAATCTTAAGAATATAATTTTTGTCATGTATTTCTATTATTCCGTGTCTATCGTCACAGCTCATATATAAATAGAAATCTTAATGTGTTTTATTTAACGATTTACTTTCATGATCAGAGCTCTGCTGTCAGATCATCCTGACTGATTCTGTCGGAGCGTTGAGATTTAAATAATAAATGAAGTTATGCTGCTGTACCTGTGCATAAATGCGCGCGGTCTTACTTCAATGGAAAGACGATTAATCTTATTTCACCCATCCACATCTCACCTGCTGTTAATCCTAATGTTAAATTTTAAGACAAAGATCCACCTGATCTGAGGATATAACTGAGATCTGCAGATCACAAGAACCCACCTCCGCAGGAACATGTTACTATCTGAATAATGCGCCCATAGTGTAAAGCTTTACAATTCAGAGACAGTAATATTGTAATATAACTAATTACTCTCAAATGACAACGACTAGTAATCTACAATAAATTGGATTTTAGGAGTAACTTGCCCAACACGGCTTCTAAATAATCATCTTTGATGAAACCGCAATAAACGCATGTATTAACCGATACAACTAATGACTCATGCTTCTGTTCTCTACAAAAAAAAGTCCTGAAAAATATCCCTCAAACACTTAATAAGAAAATAATAGTTAAATTAAATTCCCTTAAATAAAGATCCGTTTTTATTTTGTTTGGTGGTTGTTTTTTTTAATGGAGTTATCCGACCTCCAACCCAAAGAGAAAGAAGGAAGAAAAAAACCAACAAAATAACAGAAAATTTAAAATACAGGTTATTAAAAAAAAAAACACACTCAAAAGCTACAAAACAAACTTTCTGAACTCAAAAAGACAGGAAAAAAGAAACAGGATCCAAATTCTAGGCAGTTTTTTTTTTTAGTTACAAATTAAAACAAGAGGAGAAAAAAAAACGCATAGTTTTCACATAAACATCTTTTTTAAACTTTTGATTCTGGTGGTTGTGAGGTTTTTCCCTCTGAGGATGAGAAGTACACCGAGCCCGATCCGTTGCAGGAAATAGACTGAGCCGCTCGCCAGTCCTTTGACCCTAGGGAATAAAAACGTTATAGTACTATGTGTGTGTGTGTGAGAGAGAGCTGGATCTTTTCGGTCCATGAAGTCTCTTTATGATGAGAAAGTGTGCAGCGCGTGGACATATGTATATGTTTTGTGTGCACGTGCGGTCCGACAGTCGTTGCCTCCGGTCCTTTCGTCGTCCTCTCTTCTGTATCTCCTCAGAAATACGCTCGTCTCATCTTCTGAACCAGTCAGTAAGGAAGAAGAAGAAAAAAAAAATCAAAAACAAAGAAAATAGAGAACTAGGCGTCCGCCAGTTAACCCGCTGAATCCAGTCTTGTCAGCCAATCGGCTTACAGTCTATCGGCTGTTCGCTTGCGGTCACTTGTTTCCACAGAAGTTTGTGTTGATACAGTTTCAGTTCTGTTTGTGACCATAAATACATTGAGACTCCGCCCCCCGTACAGCTAGTCCACATTTAAAGCTCAGAGGTGGAGCACACGTTACTCTCTTTCTGTCCGGTCAGTCCGGAGCAGAACAAACCAGCTTAGCAAACATGTTCTGCTGCACGGCGGTCCAGCCAGTCCAGCCGACCCAAGGTGGACTACAGGACCTCCAGCAGCAGAGGAGGAGGAGGAGGGTCAGTGGGGACGGGGGTGGGAAGAGAGGGTTATATGAAAAGAGCTTAGAGAAAGAGAGAGAGAGAAAGGGGGGAAAAAAGACCAGGGTTTCGCTCTCGTCTTCATTTGTGTCTCTGGAGAGCTTTCCTCTTCCTCCTCTTGAAGAAACAGCAGCACCTGCAACACACGAAGCACCAGCTGTTTTAAAACAACAATGAACTTAAACGCTCTTCTGCTACGAGCTCCTGTCCAAACAATAAAGTAAAAAAAAACATTTAAAATTCACATTTAACAACAAATCCCGGTGAATTCTGCGCGACTTGCAAATTTGACCAATCACCGCAACTTCTCTGCACATGTGACCCATCGCCGCCGTTTCCTGCTAAGCGTGGTCGTAAGTCAGCAATCTCACTTCCTTGTTTGCTTGTTTGTGGGAGAAAAAAAAATTGAATTGATTGATTGCGATTCTGAATCCATTAACAAACGTCAAAAACATCATGATGACATTTTGAAGTATCGCATCAGAAAAGGTTGACGGCAAAATCCGGAAAAAGATTTCGCAAAAAAAGTTTTTTCGCTCGCTTGAGTTTTTGCCTTTGTCGAAAAAGAGTAAATGCGCTAAATGGGAGATGGAAACACTTTTTCAGAATAACTTCTGACGTAGCGAACTTAACTCGCGTCTGATCAGCTGTTTCAGCTGGCAACGCTCATTTGTGCTGAAAAAAAGAGGTGGACGCAAACCTCGGCAGGTAGCCTTCATCATCTGATCTGAGCATTCACCTCTTTTGCTCCTGATTGGCTCCAGCCCCCCACGACCCTGTACGCAGGATAAGCGGTTGACGATGGAGGATGGATGAACCCCACAAAGGATATTACAGCGTTTAAAAGCATTATGTGGAGGTGCATGTAATTCTCAGGAGGCACGCAAAACTCAGCATAACACCGGATATTCCCATAACGTGCGGAGACGTGGCTGGTTGCAGTTTGTCCGGTTGAAACACATTTCTGAGAACCTCTCCCCAAGATCCCTCAGGTTCATGCGACTGGTTTTGTTTCTGGTTTGGAACCCAGACGTCTTGTTTATCACAGCCGTGTGTAACTGATGATGTAACGACGCTTGCCGTAGCCCGGTTTATTCTCTCCAAAGAGAGGCTGCTACACGATGGCCCTCTGTTTAATAATTATATTTGCTCATGTTTTAGCCTCCTTGTTATTTGATCTGTCCCAGTTTGCGGTGTTGAATTTCAGTTGCTGCATCACGCTGTTAATACTCAACGCTTCCTGTGGCTGTAAGTCAAGTGGAAACTTTATTTGTCCCCAGAGGAGAAAGTTAGTCTACAGCAGCAAAGACTAACTTTTCATGTCCTAACAAGGCTTTAACTGTTAAAGGACCGTCAGTGACTTGCAGGTTCCTACACAGCGCTTGAAATGTAGCTGCTGCCATCTAGTGACACATGTATGTTACTACAAAATCCAGTTTGGCTGGGACTTTCAGAGACCCACATCTGAAACAGACAACTTCAGATGTGTAATCCAGAAAAATCAAAGCGGCAACAATGTAGATTATGCTTAGCTGGCACGCATATTATATGAGTTCACCCACATTTGCCAGGTATCCACTTATACAACTCCTGTTCATGTAAAAACTGGTTAAAAAAAACTACAGGAGCAGCTGAGCCCAGGTATTTTTGCTGACATACTCTACACATATATTCTACTTTAACTTAAGAGTGTGTGTCCGTCCTTACTTGGTATCATCAGCCACTTCCACCTCTGCGTTGGCTGTGATTGGTGCGTTGGAGTGTCCTGCAGTGGGGTCGTCTGTGTTCAGCTCCCCATTGGTTGAACTCATCACCTGGATGTGAAACACGGAAAAGAGAGAGATGAGTTCAGACGCAGTAATGTCCTATCTTATTGGGGGAGGGGGGGGGGTGCATTGTGTTCACTCTAAGGCAGCTGTTAATGTGTGACAACAACATGCTTCCACACTCGTGGTTACTCTGTTAGACGTCCACCTGCCTCCTGCTCTGTATCCTCACAGAAGAAAAGATTGTTTTAAATGTAAGCTTAATGGGGACGTGGTCTAGATTAGGGATGTCACGAGAACCAAGTAGATACCAAAATTCTGAACACGACAGTATTAACTTTTGTGGTAGATGGAGACGAGTGCAGCTGCAGCTACAGAAGTCAGTTTAACATTCGTCGGTTTTTGCAGCTGTTTCCTTCAGCGCCTCCGTGTCAAAGCTTTGGAATATAGTGGAGAGATAATTTAGGCTTAACTCAAAATCACCAAAGATGACGATGCAAAGAAGAACTGACTGTCGCGCCTGTTACTGTAGACGGAGTTAGGGAGCGTCTTAAAAGTGCAATATGACGATTTTAAAAGCTATATTGTTTTTTTCAACAGAGAAAGCAGAGCTGGAGTTAAAAGTGTATTGTGGTGAAAAAGTAGCTGCCTGCTCTCATTGGCTGGATGTGGATGTCGGCCGACTCCTCCAGATATTTGTCATGCTGGATATCTGGCAGACGTCTGCGATGTGTCGGGGAGCCGTTTTGATGCGTCCTTGAGTAGTTCACACATAACGACTGGCGTCCGCCGATGGATCGCAGCCTGACGGTCGCAGAGCTCACAGACCGGCAAATCAAGCTTAAAATCGTGTAACGTGAACTGGGCCTTAAACATTTCACACCTGTTGAAAAGTAATAAAATAATTGTGCACAGCGGAAGATTGTAATTTCAACAGCTTGCTCCTTTGTGAATATATTGAATTCAAACCAGCTCTCTTAAATTTTAAGGAGTTTATGTTGACATACATGATGGGATTTGTTTTGTTTTTTAAAGTGGTATTGATTTTGGGCACTGAAAATCGTGGAATTTCTCTGGTATTGGTCTCGACTACTAAAATTTTTGTTATCGTGACATCCCTAAATGGTTCACAAGAACTGTGAAATCCAGGGAAGCTTCACACCTGTACAGACGCTCGCACTGTCCACGTTCGCCATGCAAAAAAGCGGCACCTCTGCTTAATGGCTGAACACATATTTCCCATCCCTTCAGTGTTTAGGCTCACCTACTCCGTGCCAATACTGAAGAGGCTTATGGCCTCTCTGCACTGCAAAACACTGAAACATGTCACAAGCTCAACGCTTTATTCTCCTCGGCTGTCACTTTTAAGGTGTCTTGATTAAAAAGAGGTATGCTAAAGAGCTTTTAACACATTTCATCTTGCACACACAAATGTTCTGGCATATGGTCATTATAGCATGTCTCATAATAGGAAACATATCTGTGTGACACACAGTTATCTATTTTATTCATGCAGTACTGTGCAAAGGTTTCAGGCAGGTGTAATGCTGTAAAGTAAGAAAAAAAAAATAGACATGTAAATAAAGTGAAAAATGTCAGTGAAATCGATGTTTGATCGCAGTAGGAGAGGTTTGTGCTGGGTGCAGGACACTAGTTTGTCCAGTAGGTGTCACCTTTCTGCTGTGCGTCAAACACAATTTAGGTAGGAACTTTTACTCAGGTGACAGGTGTTGTTAGACGGAGGGGGGGACCAGTAGTTTTTTTACGCTCCACCAGGCACACCACGCTGGGCCAGCTGTGTAGTGACAGTGACTGTGTTATGGATTACTGCATTAATCTGAGGGCCATTAACTGTTAACAATAAACCCAGAACAAAAAGCCAAGCAAAGCAAAACCAGATGTTATTTCACGGCAGGTGCAAACCTCAGTGTCTCCAAAGTTTAGATCTGGCTGCTATAACCACAGTTTGCTGCAGTTCTTCTAGGTAACAATTATAGCAAACAGGTGCTTACGATCATACATTCAATATGTGGGTTGAAACACGATCATTAACTGAAACAGAAACAGCTGTGTAGGCGGAAAACAACTGGGTGAGGAACAGTCAAACTAACAAGGTGAGATTTACAGACAAAAAGTCAGACACCACGGCGAGACTGAGCACGGCAACACGACACGAGGTGGTTACACTGCTTCTGCAAGGTCTCTCCCTCGCAGATGTTTCAAGGCAGACAGGGGGTTTCCAGATGTGCTGTCCAAGCACAAGAAGCAGCAGCAGCACAGAGAAACAGGCAACGCAGAGGACGCAATCTGAATATATCCAGCAATGCAATCAGCTCAGAGCTGCAGAAAACGGTGGGACCCTCTAACGCCTATCTACTGTCTGAAGAAGGGGCCTTAATGGAGGACCCTTTCCATTTTTACTCTACAAAATGTTTTCCACACCTGCCTAAACCTCTGCACAGTACTGTACAATGCTGTACAGAAGACACAGCTTTCCTGAGAATGTTATTCCTCTGGTATGTTTTAAATGACTGGAGTTGCTCTTCATACCTGTTGTGGTTGATAATACCAATAATAATAATAATACATCAATTATCTTGTCAGTAAATTTAGTCTATTTCACTTAAAGCTAGTTAGCCAACTTCAGACTATATATAAAGCAAGATGCTTCTTCCGGCACTGCAACAGCTTTGTGATTTTACCTAATGAAGTTAACTAAGACGGGAAAACTATGAGCGAAAAATGTACATACACTAACTCTTCTGATCTCAGCAACTTAACGTTCTGTTTATTCTAGCTGCAAACACAGCATTAAAACTCGGCCTCTTCTACCTCGTCAGTCACTGGTCAGCTCACAAAAAGCCGCCTGCATCATGTGGTCTCTACGCTCTCTGCTCTGTCTATAGAGAAGCCAGCCAACCACCTGCCCTTCCAGACAGCCTCCATTACTTTAATGTTAAAAAAGTTAGTGGTTCTTGTGTGCAACATTGACAAGTAAAGGTTTCTATTGCAATAGTTCCATGTGAGGGAACTATTGAGGTCAGCCCTGCTGCAGAGACAGATAAGGTCATGCAGGCAGACAGATATAGAGGTAGGCAGACAGACAGGAAGCCAGCAGAGCTAACCCATCCTCTCAGTACCTGGACAGACCCTCCCAGCCTATCAGCAGTGAGATGGGAGCCCAGCAGCTCTCGATTGGTCACCGGAGTCGGCTGGGACTCACTGCCTTTCCCCTCTGGAGACTAGAGGAGACAGGAAGCCGATTGCAGGAGAAACAAAAAGGAGGAGAAAGAGGTAGTAGCGGTGGCAGAGGAGGAGGAGAAGGAGAAGGGAAAGAGGAGCAGGTGAGATGGAAGAAGAGGTTTACCATGAAAAGGGGAAGAGACAATGTGGAACAGGGAGGAGGAGGAGGAGGAGGAGAAGTGGGAAGGTGGAGGTGAGGTGTGTCGGGGCAGTAACATGAAAGAAAAAAAAAAGATGAGGAGATAATTAAAAAGAAAAGAAATAGTGAGTACAGTCAGTATTTGGTGGATGAACAACAGGAGGGTGAGTTCAAGTGTGCAGTAGAGTGAGAGTGCACACGTGTGGAAGCTCCATGCAAAAAGGGGAAGGAGGTGGATCATTTTCTGTGTTACCTCAACCTCACCTGCCTCAGACCTGTCTTCTTCGGCATTAAGACCCAAAAAGGGCCACAGTGCAACTCAACTAGTGCCTCTGTAAAGCTGCACCGATGTGTCTGAGAATGTAAAAGTAAGGGTGGGCAGTGTAACCTGTACGAATCTCGTCGTATTCCAACGTTTCCGTCTGCTAGGTTAAAGCAAATAAACCGTCCGCCTGATGCTGCTCTCAAACCAATCGCAAAGCAAAGGAATTCACACTAGTTGAAATTTATTTAAGCGCGAGTTAAGAGTTAAACTTGGAAACGGACTTGATACGATACGGGGGACGTTTTCGCGGTTCGCCGTCCAAAAAACAGCGGCCCTTTGTGTCAACAGAGACTGTCTGGCGGGCCGCCATCTCGGTGAGGTCGGCTTTGTCGCTAAGTCTCGTGTCTGACGTCAGATTGAAGTAGAGAAAAAGAGTTTGCTTTGTTGGAGGCGGCCTTTATCTTTATGTTATTTGGAACGTGGTTGTATGGAGAGAAATAATGTTTTGAAGATAAGTGAACATATTAACAGTAAACATGGACATTCGCCTGGTATTTTTTGAAAGATTGTGTAATAACTGTTGTAAATCTTTTTTTTTTTCCATCAAATTTACAGTTAGTTGTGTTCCAGGTGTATTAGAAGATATTCAGGTGCATTATAATCTATTTTATGATGGTTTTGATGGTTTATTGCATTAAAATATTGCATAAACATCATATTTTTTCTCTATTTCATCACCATGTAGTCTGTAATGGTAAAATAAATATGTTAATGTAAAATGGATTTATATTCCTTTGCTTCTGACCTTTCAAAGGAGACCAGAATTATGCATCCAGGCTTAATGGTTGAGGAGATATAAGTGATTTATTTTGGGTATGTTGTTTTTTCCTGGAAATAGGTGCCAGGGTCCACGTGGTTAAGACTTTACGGACGTTACCGGCGGCTTTAGAGTGTTGTGTGGTGAGAATCAGGCAGAGCTGAGCGCCTGAATCTCAACTGGCCGACAGAAAGCTGCTGAGTGGCGAGGAGCTGTGGAGGAGAGAGGCGCACCGTTTACCGGCCGGAGGAGCTCAAAGTTAATTGCTTTTATGAAATTAACTTTTAGTTGTAATTTTGAAGGATTAAAACGTTCATTTATCTTCTCTCGCGCTTCTTAGCAGCCACAGCTCTGTGATGCTACTACTCCATATTTATACAAAAACAGACAACATTTGCTTGGAGGAGAAGTTCAGAAAGTTCAGAAAGACGTGTGTCTGTTACTTGAATCCAGCTTGTTCTTTACTGTGAACAAGTTAGCACGGGCCTGATCGAGCCACACTTCGTACAGAAATAAACATTTTCTTGCTGATGGACCTGACAAAAGCATGAATTCATTTGTTTAACAAATCAGCATCATGTTCTTGTTATTTCAGCTTCATTTTGATCCGTTTATTTCAAATAAAGCACGTCAAAATGTTCATTTTTGGGTTCATTCCTCTGTAGTAACCACATGTTGTGTTTGTTCTCATTATCGCATTGTGTGTGAACGCTCGGCGAGTAGTCCAGCGATAAAACTCGGGCAAGATTATCAACGTGCAGATTAAATTAGCGTGAATGCACAGCGAGCACAAGGCTGCAGGAGAAATACACGGGGTAAGAGCTTTGCTCTCGAGTCCTTACTGCTGTTGGGCAGGTTCTTTTGTTTCAGCATATTTCTTGCTTCCCAAAGCAAGATGGCGACAGAGAGGTACCAACAAATCAGTGGTTCTCAAAGTGGGGGTCCCCGACACAAAGGGGTATAATTTATTTTCACTTTAAGTCCATCTACAAGTAACAGTGACCGAATGTTTGACTATTTTGGTTATTGATTCACTTTCTGGAGTAAAACATCTAAAAGCCAAAATCAGATGGGCGATCCTGGGACAAAATCTTATCAAATGGGGGTCCGTTGTGTCAGTTTAGGGGTCCTAAGCTGTTTGAGAACCACCGGATTAAACCGAAAACCTGCAAGAATCCTGCAAGCACATCAACTTCATCAAATATGCTGAACTGCTTCAAGTGCCACATTTAGAAAGACCCTGCGGCTGCAGCAGTGCATTCTGGGCGAGGATATGCTGCCTATCATTTTACAGACATGCCTCTGCTGCTTCATTTCAGTTTGTTTAAACCCAGTTTAGATTCGCTGTGCAATGTAATCAGACCCAACAGCTGATCTGCCATGTAATATTCACTATATCATTATTTATTCAGCAAACGCTCGCCTATTTCTTGGATTAAGTATTTATCGACAAAAAGGGGGGAAAGTGTTGCAGAACAAGCTTTATAAACAAATCTGCCCTTGTTTATTATATTTGACAATGAATCAACTGTGAGGACAGAATGGATTGTTCCCAAATGTCACAAATTTTAAAACACATTTGAACACCAGACAGCAGAATAAATAAATGAGATTATTAACAAAGCTGCCCAGTTCAGCACTCCTGCAGAGCAGCCACCCAAACTAAACTCCTATATCAGCCTCGTGTTTTATCTGCAAGACCCACGTTTGTCAAACATCACAGAAGGCAAAGATTTCCGAATGGTCAGAGAAAGCAAAACTCCCGAGGGGTCGTAGTTCAGACAGCTTTTTCAGCCGCTCAGTCGGATACCAGACGGCAGCAGAGGACATTGTACCAGCATCTGGTTCAAAAGCAGCTGCTTGCTTAAGGTTTACAGCCTGTCACGCCGTTACTCCTGCACTGCTCTGTGTAACGCAGCTTTAAAAAATCCAAACTTGCTGCGATTCGTCTGACAAAACATGAGCTGGGTCGAATCTTCGACTTTTAGGGGGTCCAGTCCTACATACGAACATACATTTGAGATTATACTGCCCAGCCCTTTGTGAGAGTGGATGAATGTGTAAATGAACATTTCAAACTATTTCCATGATTAACAACATTAAACCACTGACGGTTTTCTAACACTGGTCAACACATCTAAATTAAAAGACATCGCCGAGGTTGTGTTATACAGTATCAGTCACAGACGCCGTAGTCAGACAGACGTATTGCGTTCTCTCGTCTAATTTTGTCAGTTTAATGACGCTTTCGTTCACTTCATATTTGTAGAATGAAGTATGTGCTTGGTTAGCCATATACTAGTCAGTCCCTCCAGGACTTCATGATCGCAAATATTAACAAAAATCACTGCAAATTTGACCTATCTCGCCGTTTCCGTCTCACATTTGCATACAAAAATAACAGCAAAGGACCTTGAAGAATCTTCTTCACCAAAACTGTTCTGCTAAACGTGCGGTATTGTGGTCCGGCTTAAAAGAAAATTTGTCTATTGACAAATATTTTGCCAAAACACACGCAGAGAATGGAAGAAACACACGGCGGACGAGAACAATCACTGTGACACAGGCTGCTGCATGCTGGTCAATTACAAGCGCTGAATGAATCT
>JAPMOB010209537.1:0-48461 GCA_029875015.1 Lepomis gibbosus
ACAATACTTCTTGAACAAAGTTTTTTGTTTATTTTTTTTTAAATTTTATTTACAATGATGTGTGTCCACTGATTTACAGAAGCAATAAGCCACTTTCACCTCTAGTGGCTTATTGCTTAATTAAATGACAAATCGGAGGATTGGTTTGCAGATTGCCTGAATTGACGTCAATTGGATTGGTTAGGTGACAGAGGCAGGCTCCGCCCCCTGTGGGCCAAGGTAGAGCATGCTGAGAGAGGGAGGAGGGAGCAGGGGGCTGAGCTGATCCCACGTGTGACGCTTTCATTCCCGGCTCAGTAATATTCTCATAGCGGGGCTTTGCATATCTCCTGCCGTATCTGTGTGTGTCTGTCACTGTGACTGTAGTTCCCAGCCTATAGTTTGAAATAGATATGGAAGGAGACGGCAGTCAAGCCACATCCGGAAGCCTAAATGATTCACAACATGACCCGGGGTAAGAATCTTTTTAAATGTATTCCTAAGGTACGATTTTTTTTCATGTTACAACATCTTGGAGAGGACTTCGACTGCCGTGCTGGATTCGTCCCCACAGTACGCACTTAAACCGTGCACGGGTCTGTTTCCAGATGCAGTTTTAAGGACCCGAGCTTTGTAGCGAAGAGTGGCCTCCCCCTTTCATGTCGATAGACTATAATTACTAAGCGCGAATGTGTTTTCATAGTCTTCCTTTATCCTTTAAGGTCGCTTTTAGAAGTAGTTAGTCGTCAAAATGGCCGAACTGACATCTGGACTCACTTCTGTTGTGTTTTCCCCTTACAGTAAAATGTTTATCGGTGGCCTCAGCTGGCAAACCTCACCAGGTGAGACTGTTATTCTCTTTTACACTGTATCCAGTATTTCTTGTTGTTTTTGTCGCTGTGACTGAGTGCTCGTTGTGGCTGCTGACGGTGTATGTGCGAATGTGCACTGTGCAGTAGTGTACTGTATGGGATATCTCACTAGTGTGTGCGCACGATGTTATTTTTGATCTCCGTCCATCTGAAGTCCTCTATTCGACCCCTACGCGCATCGCGGGGTGTTTTTGAAATACAGTGACAACAGCATGCCCATATGTTTCTGTCAAATGACCCGACATATTTTCTCTGTTCACAGACAGCCTTAGAGACTATTTTAGTAAATTCGGAGAAATAAGAGAATGTATGGTGATGAGAGACCCCACGACAAAACGTTCAAGGTAAATATGGGGCTTTTCTACTTTTCCTTCCCAGTGCATGTAACGATATCGCTTACTTTGTCCGTGTTTAGTATTAATCCAGCGTGTATGTGTGTGTCTCTATGTCCGCGCGCGCACGTGTTCGTGTGTGTCCCCGTGTGCGCGCGCCTGCGTGTGGTTTCACAGCAAGCCAGATAAGCTTAAATGCTCACTGCTGTAAAGCTGCAGCCGAATGCAATTTGACATTGACTTTGTGACTGCACCACAGTGTTGGTGTAGTGTCGTCTCATATTGTAACATACCAAAATAATGATCAGAATTGTCCTCAGTTTCTCTTTCAAATCTGCCACAGGAAGTCTATAATGTGGATTTTAAAATACAATTACAGAGAAATGTTGTAACAATAATAAGGTCATTGGAATATTATACCCATTGTTATGCAGATTATTGTGGCAAGTTGCAGTGTTTTTCAGCGTTTGTATTTGCAAGAAACAAAATGTATTGTTAATTTTTGGTTTTAGTATGTAGGCTTTGCATTTTAACGTTGTTGTTGTTGTTGTTGTTGTCTTTTTGTCTTTGTTTTGCAGAGGATTTGGGTTTGTTACGTTTACAGATGCTGCCAGTGTAGATAAAGTCTTAGCCCAACAACACCACGAATTAGACTCAAAGACGGTGAGTTAATTGTATCTGCACATTTTATTTCTTGTTTTGTGTTTGCACTGTTCTGCCCTGTCATAACTGAGTGACTTTTAACTGCCCGAGGCCTTGTGGAGAAACACCTCTTAAGGTTAACAGGCTGGGTGGATCAAGGTCATGGATAAAGGCTAAATGTATGATGGGCCCTTCAACACTAAGCTTAGCAATAAAACACAACTCCAGGGTGAATATTATATGTGTTCACTTTCACTTCTCTGGATGAATGGGGCTGACACGCCCCCTTCTTGTTGCAGCCACATGTGCAGTGTGCACATATCTCATGTTCCACTGAAGGGCGTGCTGTCTCATGCCTGCTGCCTCGCTACAGTTTGACCCGGTAGATATTGCATAGTGTCACGCTCGATGCACTGATACTGCAAGTGGGGAAAAATAGGTTTGACACACCCCAAAACAATACTGCCCCGCTGTCAAAAACAGAGTTCTGTATTTGTGAGTAAACTAAACTAAAGCAGAATTAAACAACTTTTTAAACATCAAAGATCTTATTCAAACTAATTTACTTACTAAGTTACTGTAACGTAAAATAATAATTTGATAGAAATGGTGAAACAGTGTAACAGCAATCCGTGACCTTTTATAAGTGCATGCTTAGTTTGAAAGAATCGTTTGAATTTACTTCCATAAATAAGGCAATTGATTCACAGACACACACATACATGCGCACACTGCATTGATGAAAAACTTTGAACTATTGTAGATTCTAGTTGCCTTTTGAGATTTGTCAGTAGATGAATAATTGAAGATGCTAGTCATTTTTGAGAGATGTCTTACAGTGATGGATTAGACATGGTTCAGCTGAAATTATATTTGTCTCGGATTTCTCCTTGGCATGTGTTAATATCTAGATATGCCAGCATACTTTTGGAAATGGAATAGTGCACGTTGAGGAAACATTACTGTGTGTGTGCTAACCCGGCTGAAGGTAGCTCTCGATGGACGATTTTTTTTTAAGGGTTTTGAAAGACAAATAGATTGTACTCCAGGTGGCAGAATATATAATACACACTAAAATCTACATAGGATATGGCAAGTAATGTAAATACAAGTTTTGTTGTTCAAAGTTTAGAGAAATGTGACTGGTCTTTTTTCTTTTAATTAGTTTTCCAACTGGCTCAGTGATGGAGGTGTTACTTCTCCAAATGGGCTTATGTGTTCAGTATACTATATACTATATACTATATAGTATACTATTCGCCATCAAACAAAAGAGACACGCACCTTTACAAAATTATTGATAACACTAAGTCAAAATACATATGGTGGTAAGGTTATTAGTCCCCCCCCCCCATCAGACCCATCCTGTTATGTTTTTGTCTCAGGTGGGTCTCACTAAAACTTTGCGCTTTAGTTGTTCCTGAGTGGATAGATTCTAAATGTTGTGTTTGAACCTCTAACAGCTCTTTTGTTCTTTTATGTGAATAACAACTTCACACAGCAGTCCTTCTGTTGTGAATCAGCGAATATAGAGAGAAGACAAAGTTCTTGGCAGTGAAATGACCAATAAGTACGAATGATGGCATTGCAAAACTTGCAAACATCTGTAGAAAGGAGTACGTAGCAGCAGGTTAAGGGGCTACTTTAATAAACAGTTAAATTCATGGTACATTTTGGATTATTCTGTTAAGATATTCATTGGATTAAACTTGATGACCCTGTGCTCAAACCACAGTCTCAAACCACTGCTACTTCTGTGTTGCAACTGACTTCCATTGCAAAATATTTTTTTCACCCATAAGATAAAGGTCTTTTTTTTTCTTATCTTTTTCTTATATTAAAGTTACCAAACTTTTGCCTGCAGCTCATATGTAACATCATTATCAAAATGTAAAGTATTGGTGACCTATTTTCTTATGTATTATGCTGGAGTAAAAACACAGGTTTTTCTTGCTCCTCTGAAGCATATTAAGTGGAATGCAAATTCTGTAAGGTGAAATTACCGTTTTGTATCTGTTGGCTGGCACCCCTGTTTTGTATCCATATTAAAACAAATTAAATAAAAAATAAATAAATAAATTTTGCAGCTACATCTGTATATAGACAATTGTATTATATCACACTTATTGTTGGTTATAGATCATATTTGGCAGACTTATGTCATACTCTTCAAATTTGACAGCACCTCATCCTGAAAACTGAACAGTGACATTTTAAGGTCTGACATCCAATCATATTCTCTCTGAATTTTGGCCTTAGTGTGCAGACACAGCACGTAACTTGAGGCTTGTTGTGAAACTTTTTATTATATTTATCATACCTCTGTCAGGTATTATCTTTACTTAAAAAACAATGTTTTGGAAGTGTTTTTTTATTTGAAAATGTTTATTTATTATTATTATTTAAGTATTTTTTGGTGCTTTTTTGCCTATTAAATAGCATGCAGTGGAGACCTGACAGGAAATATGAGAGAGAGAGTGGGAGAGAGAGAGGCCTGGCTGGACTCGATCAGGGGACATTGTGATTAGACGGTCAGCGTCTTAAACCCTTAGGCCACCAGGCTGCCCAAAATAAATCGTTTTTAATGACCATTAACATAATCATATTGGATGGTGACTTTCACACAGTCTACATTTAAAAGTTATGGAGCCAAATTAGATTTGCATTTCTGTCTTGACGTTAATTAAACAATTTTTTTATGTGTGATTTATTTGTTTTGTTTCCATGGCATGAATTTTGTCTTCATAGCCCCCAAACCTGAAATATATTGATGATACTGATTGTCCTGTAAAAATAGCGATACCTAATAGCTTCCTCATAATAGACAATAATGTGAAGCCATGTGGTTTTTTTTGTTTGTTTTTTGCTGGACATTGCTGTAAGTGTTTTACAGTGTAATTGACATACCAAAGACTCAAATACATGCAGAGATATTTCCTTGCTGCTAATGTGCTGTTTATCTATCAGTGTGCAGTAGAAGATTACAAACCTAACTGTCTGCGTTGTTTTCCTCACTATTAGTCATTGGGCTTTATCTGTGGTGCTGTTGTGTATCTTAGCATTCATTCTATCAAGATTGCATTGCATTAGGATCTATCATATCTCTTATAAAGTTTCTCAGCGCTAATGGAAAGAATGAACCAGTCCAGCATATGTAGGAAGATTCTTGATGCGTTTGCAGATGTTGGTTTGATACAGGCCTACTTTTGCAGTGCTTGGATGAATCCTTACCAGTATGTTTGTCCCTAGTAACCTTGAAAGAAGTGAGTGGCTGGAGGTGCTGTGATTGAACAGGTTGAGTCATGTTATTTGTACAGGGAAAGTGGAAATCTTACCTAATTTCCATTTGTTTATCTCATTGTAATTTTATAGATATAGTTGGATGTGCACATTAAATCATTTAATACTTTGGCAAAATTTCAGTATGGATCATCATTTTATTATAATGTTTATCGTAGTTGAGGTTAAAAAAGCTGTAGAAACAATGTAACTTCAACCAGGATGGGCGAAGGTAGGCACACCATCACAGGCTTCCTTTTCTCCTTTTTGTCCGGTTATGAAAACACTCAGACTAGGATGAATGTGAATGAGACATATGGGGAAGCACAGCCTAGGGCTTCAAAACACACATGCTCGTAATTCAGAACATATTTACCATTTTTCATGATGCTTTGTTCAGTTTAGAAATATGCAGCTCAAAGCATCTGTTCCTGAAGATGAACAGAGAAGATTATAGTACATGATTTTGCATTTGAGAAGTAACAGTTGAGAGCTTAACAAGGCAGGAGATTGATTCCAGGTTGACATTTGTTATTGTTTTACGTAAAGCAATGACAGTAACATTTTTTAAAATAAAATTTGATAAAATATTTATCAGGGCTAGGTGGACCTACCAAAGGTTATATCTGAAAAAAAGCCTTTATTGAATGACCCCAGGTCAACCTATACTCGCAGTTTTGATGTTGTAGGTGAGGCAGGAAACAACCCAAGAGCAACGGGAGGAGAAAGGGAAAGGATGAGCAGCTGTTCTGGGCAGATCTAAATCGTATTCATCATGTAGGATTTTCAAAGTAAAGTCAAATCAGTGAGCTAAACTCTGACTGGCTCTTGTTTAAGTATAGCAGGTGCACTGTCTTCTGCAGTTAATTATGGCTGAAGGCGTTATTAGTTCATGCCGTATCTGTCTCTTGTTGGTACAGAACATCAGATGATGGCAGTAATGTAATATCTTGTGTAATGCCAGTGAATCTGGATCATACTTATAATAGTGTGGCATATTTTTAAGAAGATAAAAAAGATGGCCAATTTTCTTGTTGAGCATGACATTGGTGAAATTCTCATTATTGATTTGAGGAGCATAACAAACTACCTTTCCAAGGTGTTATTCCACCGCGGAAATCAGTAAAGATTGACAGCCCAGATATGAAACATTTATGTTTTAATTTCTTGTCTATTTTGTTGGTATCACACATGCACACCTGTGGGCCTGCTCTCACACTTAAGTTGGGAGAAGCTGTAAGCTTTGATAAGCCTTTTCCTTTTAGCTTAAACACCACATCATCATGCTAGTGTAGATATGTCTTAAGAGAGAGGAAGAGAGTTTACCCAGGAGCTGCATTAATATATTAAATCCTTTTGTAAGATGTGAACTTAAGATATATGCTGTTTCTCTGCCCTGATCTCCCACAGTCGCATGCAGAAGCAGCCCTCAGAGACCCTGTAGTTAAAGGCTGTGGAAGATAAAAGATGGTGGGCTAGGGTTGGGGAGATTCCTCTTGGTCTGTTCTCATTTATTATGTTGACATATCAGCTTGTATGATGTCGTAAAGAAATCCACTTTTGTTATGTGTGAGAGAGTGTTTCCTATATATAACAATGGTGTATCGGAACTGTTAATTTGAAAAAGTCTTGTTAGGGGTGATGTAAAGAGGGTATAAGGTGAGCAAATAGTTAAACGTGCTTCACTGGAGAGGCCAGTTTTGACTTTGAGTGAGGAAAAAGCCCTTGACACAGACCACAGCTGTGTACTTCACCAGTAGTGCATCCTTAGCATGTCACTAGTCATGCCCTTGTGCTCCTTGTGCACTGAACTGTGTAAACTTGGTTAGATACTTAAGATTTATCTGAGATACCCACATTGCAAAACGCACACAACTGTAATTGCTGAGCCCTTTGAAAATGACATCCAATTAGAGGCTGCCAGTCAATTGTACATAACATGCACTGCTACCATTAGATGGTTAAAGTAATTTAATCAATAGAAAAAATTACTCCATACATCCTACAGTTAGATAACAGATGCTGGTAATAATCATAATAATTTTAACTGTAAGAATTTGCTTTTCAACACATTATACTGCAACTAATGATTATTTATATTATTGATTAATTTTTTTAATTGATTCATTAATTAGTTAATTGTTTGGGCTATAAAACATCAAAAATCAGTGAAGAAAAAAATGTCTATAGCAGCTTTCTAGAGCCTGAAGTTATGTCAAATATCAAATATCTGGCTTTGTCTGTCCAACAATCCAAAATCCAAAATATTCAATCAACTACAATGTTAAGACAAGGAAAATCAGCAAATTTTCACATTTGAGAAGCTGAACTAGAGAGAACTTGGATTTTCTAACGTAAAAATGACAAAAAAAAAACCTTAAACCACTAATTAATTATCAAAATAGTTATAGATTAATTTAATGTTGATCGACATAATAAATCGACTGCTCTTTGCAGCCCTTCTTTATACCATCAACTGCAATCAAATCAGTAAGTCATGTTATGACATTTTGACCACATCTTCCAGGCCTCCCTGTGTTTCGACCAGTCAGTGTGTGTTGAAGTCCTGCTTGTACTTGACTTATAACAACAAGACAACAACAATGGGCATCATCACTTTGTAGATTGTCTATGCTGTTGTGGATAAGTCAAGTAAAGTTTATTTCTTTGCTCCTTAATGAATATTAAAGTCCAAATGACCTTCATACTTTCACAGTTAGAAAACAATAAACTAAATTTCCGGTGTTTACCTGCTTAATAGTGCTGGCTTCCCTCATGGAGCCACTAATCTGGCAACCAATAAAACATAATGTGGCGCACATTCATATTCAGAGCAGATTGTTCATTCAGCTCCAAGTCAGGTTTCTAAATGTCTATTTGCTTTTTAGTTTGTATGCACTGCTTGTGATGTTTCCATGATAAAGACGTTTCCTAGAGGGGGGTTAATAAAGTACTTTTACTGCGACTAGATGATAACCATACAGCTACAGCTGGATGGGAGGTCTAGCTTTCTACACTACAGTTATGTGTCTTCAATTTATGACGGTTAATATGCTACAGGAATTAATTCGTGCTGAAGTGTTTTAATGTGCTTTTTGGTACACATGTTCCCAAAAAATTGCCTTCTCTACCTCTACATCAGCTTGCTATTTGTTTCCAGAATCCATTAAAAAGAAGTATGCCTAAACTTGCATTCATGTGAAAGAAATGGCACAGAAAGGACAAGAGTGTTTTTCCCAACCCATTAAGAAAAGTACTTTATGAAAAACTAAATGGACGAAAACATGCAAGGTCTAATTAATAATGTATCTATATTTTTTTGTTATTGTTAACTTTTTTTAAGGTATTGATAGATCAAAACAGACTTCAGTGTATGCGGAATTACTGAAACTAGTGCGCTACCTAGGTCCGGTTAACTGATCCCAAACCTGATGGTATGTGTGTTACATAACAAAAATGTTCCAGGAAGGAAGTATCAGGTAAAAGCGAGACAACTTAATCTCTGTTTTAATGGTACGGTCAGTCAGTGCAATGGGTAATGCATATTTTAGCTGTATGAAGGCACATTCTACATAAAAATCACATGCACGTGAATATGTAAACTGAAGAGAAACAATTTCTATATCTCCCCCCATAATTTCAAATTTCTCAAAGGAGTCATTCATCATAAGTTGTGACCTAAAAAGGTGCTACTACTGCATTTCTCAGAAGGATTGGCTAGCCTAATTTGGTTGCATTGCTCTGAGTGTGATTTAAACATTCTTCAGTATCATAGCCTTGTTTTGAACACAATTCTGTGCATATAATTGTAAACTGCCAGAAATTTTAAACTGCCAGAAAACTATATGACCCCCATTGCTGCTGTGTTTAAGTGCTCTCTAGTGCATGTTGAAAGTAGAAGCTTCTTAGTGAATAAGAATTCTCAGCAGGACAGAAAAACAATTAGTTTATGCAGTATGATGAAATGACGTTTGATATGTTTTGTATATGCTTAAAAAGTAAGATACATTACCATGTATAGGACGTTGGTATTCAAAGCATAATGTGTTGTCTTTGCTCAAATAGGGTGCACAAAATAATTGAGTTTGAATTGGTTATGCCTGGGGCTAAGTGCTAAAACAAATCTTTAAATGAAATTCATTACAAGCAGAGTTGCCATACCCAGGTGTTATTGAATTCATTTCTCATTTTGACCTGATTTAGAACGATAACAGTAATAACTGAGACTGACAGAAAAGATGACAATGACATTGCACATCATGGTTTCCCTTCAAACACATTAAAACGTAGTCACTCTCATTGGCTTAATTGATCTGTGCAGATGGTGTCTTTTGTTCTTGTTGATGCTCCTTGATTCATTTTCTTTCCATTGTTTTTCTCAGCAGGAAGACATATCATTTTCTTAAATAAATCCATTTGTGCTGAAGGAGTAACTTTTATGAATGCCATAGAATTGATACACTAATAGTAAGTATTTCAGTAGAACACATGGCACATTGCTTTTCTGTAAAACACAAATGGGTTATAGTAATGCAAAAATCTATTTTTATCTGTTAATTTTTGGGGAATGTCTCTTTTTATAATTCATTTGTATGCAGGCAAGGGGAATTTAAGCTCACATTGCTGTTTTAGATAGTTCCTCATTGCAAGTGCAAGGTTGATGAGACCCCCCACCACATACCTTCATACCAGTGAAATTAACGAGGAAAATGAAGCTAATGAGATAACAAGCCCAAGATGGAGAAACAGGCTGATCTGACGCATCCTCCTGGTTATTTGGCAATATCTGGAGGCGTCACCGGACCTCAGACTCTCATTTTCTCCCTGTCATATTCAATCAGCGATTCCTGCCTAAAATAAAAGCAAGTCTCTGCTGCAACCATGACCAGCAGAATGGTGGTGTGGCTGGCTTCCACACTAACTTTTTAAATTTTTTTATAAAGTAGTTTGATGGACTTTTTAATTCTTTTTTAATATATATTAGTTGGCAGCAGCAGCAGATAATTTGGTAGCACCAATATTTTGGAGCCTAGTTCACACACTAATTAGCAGTAATAAATATGTGATTTCCTAAAATTTGTTGCCCAATGCAATGAATGCTGTGCCTAGAATGTGTCATTGAGCTCCATCAATTGTAGATATTAAGTAATGAGGTCAGTGATACTGGCCAGCTCCTTTCAAATCCTCATAATAAATGTTATCTGTCACTGTGCAAGATTTACATTTTTGAGGTGAATGGTGTTTGTTTTTTACCTAAAGGTCTGCCCAGTGACATTCCTGAAGAACTTACTTAACTTGGAATCAAACAGCTATTGGGCCAAATCTCTGCACCAGTGTAATTAACAAGGGACCATGTTGGGTAATAGGCCAACAGTAGTGAAAATAACATACACTAACCAGTGTAGGGGACGGGGGGGGGGTTGCCCTTTGACAGAAGTCAGGTCTCATTTAGCAGACCCAGTGTGTTATAAAAATTCCTCCTCTCTCTGTTCTTATCACCACTTTTGTTGGGTCATTCATGTGCACTTAATTTGTAATAGCAATAATTTTGACAGCTCTTGAATGCAGCTTAGTTTCTGAAAATGTTTCTCAAATTCAAAAGCAGACTGTTTCACCACAGGCAGATTATGCAGCTTTTGTAAATCTTAATGGTTCAGATAAATTGTTATCATTGTGGGGGTGGAAATATCACATTTTAATACATTAAGTTTTGAATATGTATTACTGCTATTAAATTCCAGTATTTTTTCCTGACCACAGAGGATGTAAAATGCTACTATGTGAATGGTTGCACTCTGGTTGCCTTTGTGGGTTCAGGCTTTAAGAAATATTGTCCATTGCCTTTAAAATATAACAGTTTTTCTTTTAACAACAATGTTGCTTTTCTTTTCTCATTCTCAGATTGATCCTAAGGTTGCCTTTCCCCGTCGCGCCCAGCCTAAGGTAAGAATAAATTGGTCACTAACCCTGCTCAGAGAAAATTATTATGTCTCATGTCACTAGCTTACCTAATTTTGTGTGCTCACACAGCAGATACAAAGAGGCAGTGGTTGTCTGTTTGTTATTGTAGAGAAATACTTCGTCTGGCTCCATTGTTCTCACCTTGTCTATGCTGTTTCACCAAAGCAATTAAAGTTGTTTTTAAAGTTGCACTGTTTTATATCTATGCCAATTTCCCCCAGTGCATTTATGTTTATATTTGCGTCTTATCTCGCATCATATTTGTTTTTTAATGTCAAATGCTTTGAAATGTCCTACTATTACAGTATAGTTCCATTAAATCAGAAGGTGGCAATTTTAATATGCAATAGTATAAAATAAGGCTTTATTGTATGTTTAATGCAGCAGAGTATAAGTGGTGAAACCATTTAGCTTTGGTAACACATCTTGACGGGGCTTGACGGGGTTATGACTAAAGAGACAGGCTTTAATGTATCTGCTGAGAATGTTTGCTATTGGTTGGAGGTCTTATTCAGGTGTCTTGTGTTGGCTGTTTTTGCAGGCGCACACAAATGTGAAATGGCGAGAGTTTTATTTCAAGTGAATAGCCGAATATTAGCCTGAGTGAATTAGCAAGAAATGATTGGTGGGTGATGAACGACAGTGATGAATTACATTTACTGGCTGAATTATGAGTCTATGCAGTTCTGCAGCATTCGGAGTTGAATGGGATTGAATGACATAAGTGATTTAGAAATATCTTTAATTGTGGTGCATGCATGTAGAGCTTGTCACAATTAGCATGGAAAGAATGGGTGATTTAAAAAATAAGCCAAACTCCAATCATGCAGGAACTGCCGTGTGAGCTCCTCATAATGCATATTATCTTTTCCTTTTCTTGATTACTGGTCTTGAGCAGTTCTATTGACAATTAAATATTCAGTGTGTGCAGATGGTGCCGTGGCGTAGTCAAGGGCTTTGTTGACATGCCCTCTCACACCATCTCCGAGCATTTAATGTGCAGGCTATAGCCCAGTACAGTGTAGCGCTTTTCAGCGTCGCTATCAGGGTTTTTTCCACCTAAACCAGGTGGAAATCGATAATAGATTTTCTCCTTCCCACTGGTTCAGAGAGAGGCATTGTTAAAGAGTTGGTCAGGTTTCAAATGAGGAATTGGCAGTGCAGGCTTTCAAAGCCAGAGCACATGGTGACTTAAGGATATCGGCATATGGTTGAGAAACTACCAGTTTTTCTTCACATTTTCTAACATGGCAAGTGTATCACTTTTAACTTCTTCTCTTCTGGGCCTTGCCCATACAAGTTGAAGGTGCAATAAAACCGCTGAGATATTTGACAATGCTTCAAGTTTTTAAGTGAACAAGAAACTCCTTTTGCTTTTGTGGTTGTTGTTCCTCTCTAACACTGTTATACTTTTTAACCAATGACTCAAAGAAGTAAATACAATATTTTGAGCTGTTCTACAGGTCTAAAACATATTTCACTCTACCTTGCGTGATTCATAACTTAGTGAAATAATGACACCATAACAGAATTTGTGGCACTGCAAAAAAAAGCTTTATAAAATGGCTATAGGGCAAGCTTGTTAGAGAAGAAAAATGGTTGTATTGAATGTGGATTATAAAGGATCTTAAAGCAATGGGATTAAACCAGATATATTAACATTGCATGGGTTTGTACTTTCTGTTCAGTTGATTTAAGACCTTTTAAAAGAAGTCCCATTCTGAGGTTCCCATTTAGAAAGTCCTCTCTATTTTGCATTTGCTTTCTTTTGTCCCTCTGTCCCCTCCACTGTCTGCCTGCCTGGCTGCTTATGCAGCTGTTGAATAGGCCTCGTTCTTGTTTAAAGAAGCTCGCCTTGGCAGGTGCCTCAGTGGCACGGGCTTCGGGGAGCAAATCGTGACGAGACCAATCAGCGTTAATTTTCTCACGGCTAACAATGACCTCACAAGTAACCCTGCCAATGACCTCCCGCTACTGAATGCTGCAGTATGGTAAAACTATACAGTATGTACAGCACGTAGAGTAATGCTGAAAACAGACAGGAAGTGAAGGTGAACACAGAGGACATTTCACTGTAAACAACTGAAGGTGTTTGCACCGGGATGACAGGATCACAGGAAAAACAACTTGTATCAGCGGGCGTAACTGACACTGCCCCAAAACATGGACAGCTCTGTCGTAAAGAGACAGAAACAGACAGACAGGAGTTTGGCAACAAATAGTCATTAGGCTCTATTTAAGTAGTCAGCCTGGCAATGATTTAATTTAAATCTGATATGACAAGTATGACATAGTCGACTTGCTCGACGGATTTGTATAGGTACGTACAACTCTGGAGAATTTTAAAGGGAAGTATTAATCTTTTTAAGGCTAGTAGTATTACACCTGAATTGTAAGTTATGATGACATACATACGTTCTTGTATGACAAATCATTCAGATTACCTCTGCTTTGCCCCTTCTGTTTGAGAATGTTGTATATGTTTGATTTTAGTTTGATCTATGTTTTTTTGTAACCCTCTGCATTAGAATATTAGTAAATGGCGCACAGGGGAGATAACCACAGATCCTGTCAATCAAAGACAACATGCTAAAGAAATGCAAACTGGCACACATTACCAATGAATAATGCCACACAATTAAAGCATATCTTATGGGAACATTTTGAATTAGAAATATAATCTGTGCTTACAAGTCATGTCAAAAGGTATCAATGCAGACTAGTCCACAAACATTCAGGGATTAGGTTTCATCTGCAAATGATTGACAGATGGGAATGAAAGGATTAAACAATAATGATGTGATGCAAGGTGTTTTATGTACATTCATTTATACTTTGTCTCCTCCTAGCCTGTTCAGCCAGGCTGGGGTTAGCCTTGGCAAAAGGTAGCTTTAGAGGTTGAGCTTTATGAGAGGGGGATGCTTACAGATGCAAGCACGTCTGTCCTGACTGCATCACTGCCGTGCCAATAATGATGGCAAAGCTCACCCTCTTGTAATATTGTGATTATACAATGGTTTCTAAGACAGAATCAAAATGTATTCATATTGTGGGGCATTCAAAATAAAATACTTTTTACTAAGTGTGATTTCTGTCTGCCTGGAAATACATGGAAAATAGTCACGTCAGTAGACTCCTATGTTATGAAATTTAGTTTACTTCTCCAGCAAGTTGGTTGACCCTTAGTTACGACCAAGCAACAGAGATGATTTCTAGTCCCAGTCCCTGTGTCAGCCAGCTAACTTGAGCTAATGTTAATGTTTTCTAGAGATTGCGGGATTTTCCAAACTTAATAAATACCACACATATGTACACAAAAATGCCTTTGCTTGCTCAATGTTTTTGCAAATAGTGGATGGGAAAAATATTTTTTCCATGGCCTGATTTAGCTACTATGTTTGCAAGCTTCACATGTATTTTTGAGCAAGTGTCACAGATAAGCAGGATGGAGGAGCATCTAGTAACATCAAGGCTGAAGAGAGTTTCCCTATGATCCAAACATTTCCAGGAGCTCCAGAGTGTCCCAAAACTCCAAAATTAAAAATTTACTGAAAAAAGATAGATGTGATCATTAAAAAATTCACAACAGGTATTTATCTCCCGAATTAGTCTGCTTTAATCCATTTTTGTTTTAAAGAATTATTTTCACTGCTGGTTTTTGCTCCAGCTCTGTCACTTGCAATGCCGATAAATTGGTATCTGTAACAGCCAGTAAACTAAAAACAAAACGGAAACATGGAGGATCCTTCGATCACGTTACGAGTGTTGTTTTTGCATAGTTTTTCCACCAGATGTCACAACACATGTTCGAAATGCCACAAATCCACCACAAAAAAATGCAATCAGCTGACATAATCAGGGATAGGCATAATTTTTAGCTGTTTCTCAATACCGAGTTCGACCAGCTCGGACTTGGCAAGTTCAGCTAGGGAGAATAAACTCCCAGTAACGAGAGCACGCAGTCCATCATTCAACAATTGGAACAGCAGCGGACTTCAACCCGTTAGCGGCCAGGACCTCAAATCTCCAAAAACCTTGTAGCAAATTTTCAAATCAGCTCTATCTTGAGAAATCAACCACACATTTGGAGTTTAAACGGCTATATTCCCATATAAAAAAACTCTTAAAACTGCATTCCGTGACACAATAACAGCAGTATTATAACTTACAGTTGTGGTCTTCTCCTCAACCATTTCTGCTTGATGCAAAATGCATTCTGGTCCCAAGTCGCCACCCGATGCAGACTTGTTAAAATGGGTGCAGCGAGAACACATTTGACTGTACTTTGCTAGATGAAGACTTTTCAATTGGAACAGTACACGTGCAGGGAATGATGACGTTAAACAAATCTACAAGAACACAAGTACAGACAAGAACGAAGAAGAGAAACAGCTGTTTGGATTTTAAAATCCTTAAAAATCAAATTGGTCTCAAAAATGCCTGTGGGTCGGGCTGTAACGAGCTTCAGCAGTAAAAATGTTTAACTGACAGTCACAATATAAAAATATTCTAGTTTGTTCTAGTCACAAGTAGTTTCCAAGTATGTTTTTAAAGTCCCATTCCTTTTTTTCTCATCTAAATTTCCAGCCTGTTGAGATACTGACAATTCTTTTAAAAACCCACATGCCTTTTTTAGTATTGTGACTGTGTATAGAAAGTGTTAAAAGAAGACTGAGGCGAGATGATGCTGTTTCTTGCTGTCTCCTTGTTTGATATTTTCCAGTAAGGTTCACCCTGAAAGATGTAAACGAGGCCTGCTCTGTTTCCTGGAGAAATCAAAGCGACGATTTCCGCCGACATTGTTCGAGATTTACCACTCAACTGCTGGCGTCATTACCACTACTGCCGCTGCTTTTGTTACCCACAGTGGAGTCACACACAACCATGGCATGTCCCAGCATGATTTTAATTGCCAGTGGGACCGTGGCCACTTCAGTGGGAGATGAGCTCTGATGGCTTGTTATGGAAATGAAAGGAAGGAGCAGCAACCATTTACAGAGCAATGGGCGTAACCCTTTCCTTGCGCCTCATAAAGGGATTTGCCATGTGAGCCATCCCGAACAGGTTGTCACTGTGTCTCTGGCAGTCTTTGGGATGCAGACAAAGGACTCTGTCTGTGCACAAATAGTTGTGTACTGCACAGAAACAGCTGTGACAACATTCCTAGAAATTCTGTTTATTTTGCTTGCAATGACAGTTTTCTTTCCTCGTATTAAACTGCTTGCTTTAATGTCAGTGAGGAGGAAGGCAAACTGTGCTAGTACATTGGTTGAGGTAATTCTGAGTTATCAGTCTAAAGTATCATCAAAGCACCCACATTTTACTCCAACCATTGACAACTGTGACTGTGGCTTCCCTGTTTACGGCCCACTGTTAGTGTTGTTCCGTCTCTGGCAGCTGGAGCCCTCTCTTTCTCACCTTTTTGTATTTGCATGTCACTATCTCTTTCGTCCTTTGCCTGTTTCTTTTTCTGCTTCTCTCTTGCACTTCTTTTCTGTGAGTGACAAATTGACCAGTACCCCCATCTCCTCCGCTTGTCTGCGTCCCACACCTCTGTTAAGGGACTTTGTGTGCTTTATGTTCTCATCTGCAGAAAAGACTCTCTGGTGTATTGTGGTGAGATCTCAAGTCTTAAGTTTTTAATGAAATCTAATAATAATGCTGCATGAAGTAAATACACACTCTGGTCCCCTGTGCCTTTTTGTACTGTGTGACATAAACATGCACTCACAGGCACATAAGGCCACATGCACCCATACAGTATTAGAGAGGCACAGGTGTGTAGATGTATAATACACACTCTTTAACTTTTTTATTTTACTTATCTCTCACTCCCTCATTCCCCCTCTCTTTCCCTCTTTGTGGTCTTTTCAGTGCTTCTTTTTTAGTCTTTTAGGATTACAAGGCCTTGTAAATCCAGTCTTACACCTTGCTCAGTTATTTGATCTAGATTTAGCATTATGATATTCCCCTTCTCAAAATGATCCTTATTTTAAATGACACAGCTCACTGCTGTGAAAATGAAACCTCTGTAGCTGCCAGCCCCTTTGAATGTCCCCGTGAGTTTATTAAAAGAACCAGCCTCCCCCGTTCCAACTCCGGTCTGCACAGCTGCATGAATCTGAAAGAATATTCAAGGACAAAAGTCTTTAATGTAGAACAGAATGCCGTATCAATATCTTTGTTCGGCTTTACAGTTTATGACAATGAGCCCTCCCAAATATTTATTATGTGAAAGAAGATTATTTCTTATTAGAAATTTCCTATTTTAATGCATTTCTACTGTGCAGATAGCACACAGAGTAGAAGAAAGAGAAGGAATGTTATGTTGTGCAGGCTATTATCTGAACCTGACGTCGCATTTCAAGGCATATGGCACAGGTCTTATCCTGGTGAGCGACCAAGATGTCCTACTGAAAAGATTTTTGCTGTATTTCTCAAAATAAATGCACTTTCGAGATGGGTTTCACAGCTGACGCTAAATGCACTGACGTTTCACTGAAACTGGAGACAGACTGAAGACGACGGAAAAGTGACAAGCGAGTTGATGGGAATTCTTCACTGTCAGTCTCCTCTCACCCCTGAAAAAAACAGATGTGCAGCCAACATAAATAAACCCTCCTTTAGATGGAGGATGACACAAGGAGTTGTTTTTCCCTGTGTGGTAATGGCTACTGTGCAGAAGCTGGAGATGGGTTTAAATCCCTGACCCGCCAGCTCCTTTGCTTTCACTGGCCTCTGTGGAACTGCTCCAGATGAAAATGGGGCCAGAGCACAGACATATGAATGACTGTTTGTTTGGTGGTCAGACACAATCACCAACTGAGTGACCCAGTTAACTGGTAGTCAAAGCGATGCTCAGTTTGTTTCATGCATGTTTTTCTTATATATCTTGTGTCCCCCCTTTTCATGCTTTCCTCCAATGTTTATGCTTCAATGGAAAGACAAATGATGTGTGAATGTAAACGCTTGTGTAGTATTTTTTTTTATTTATTGCAGATATAATATGAACACACATTTCTTTTGTTTGAATAATTGCCGGATCGCTTGTAAATGTAGTGTACATGTGTATGATTCTTCTTTCCTCGGCCTCCTTCTTTCTCTGCTCCGGTCTCCTTGGTTGCGGGTGCAGAGTAATTAGGTTTTCTAGGGGATTGAGGGCTTCTTACAATGCTTACCAATGGCAGCAGTCAGGCAGGCTAGTGCTGGCAGGGCAGAGAGGACTGAGGGCTGTGCAGGAGCCTGGCACTGCTAAACCTGATGCTGACTGACAGTAATGAGGACAGCCTGCTAGCCAGGATAGAGAGGAGAGGAGAGGAGGGCATGGTCCTCCACTATACCTCTCAAGACCTCTTATCAAAGCCTCTGTGCGTACGCACACACATACACACACAAATACAAACAACACAAGCAAAAACACATAAAAAACACAGGTTTGATGTGTACTGTGTAGACCAGGGCACTTATATCAGTCTTATTTTGCTTTACTCATGAACATTTATAGAAAGAATGCAAAAATGCAGTGTTATAGAAGCAGTTGTGTGCCTTTAGGTATGCAGAAAGGTGTTTTGTTCACAGTAAAAAGAGCATCTTCATGTTTTTCCTCAAATAAATTTGTAGTAAATTACAACCAATAGTTTAATATATTTTGTGTGTTACTGTAGTAACTGGAAGGTTAAAAAATTTGCCTGCAGGTAAGAGTAATAAAATATGTGACAGTGTTTGGTTTTCTAGTAGTCTCTCATCAGAACAATGTCACTGACAATCTAAGTGGCTAAGTGGCTCGGCACAAACCAACAGTGACTCTGACCTTGGACCATCCGCAGCTGTAGCACTGTTCTGTATTAGTGCACTGCGATTATGTGACAGGTGGATTAGCCGATCGTGTTCAGCCTTTTCATGATATGAACATCATTTTTTGATCTCCTTTAGTCTCCGCCCATCCAATGTTAAAAACTAAGATTGGGAATGAAGCAGAGGCACTTAACTTTGAAAGTCATTACTTCAAGGAGTGGCGTTGGCAGCTAGAGAGGCCGATGAAGAATGCATTTCAAATTTTTTTTAACAGTGACCTTTCTGAGATTGCATTTGAATTAAATATTGGAAATAATTAAAAAGGGACGTCCAGCTTAATCGGTTCCATTGTGTTTTCAGACACATCACCTTACTGTCTGGTTTTGTATTCTTCTCACCACCTTCACTTCTGTGTTTCTGCTTTCAAACACGCAGTCTGGGACCTGTTGAACAAAGACTGAAATGTGCTATCTGTTGCAAAAGCATCTCAAAAAACAGACAAATTATACAAAATATATATTTCAAAGTACAATATGATTCTAATAAAATGCAATGTTTTTACATTCTGCCTAACATGATTATGGTCAATTTCATGCTGACATTACGTCTGCACCATATGTTTTGTAAAGTATTCACATATTACAAATTAGATGCCGGGTTCTAAACTAGCAAAAAAAATGTATAATGTAAAGGTAATATATCATGAACTTGACCATAAATATGCAAAATAAAATGCTCAAACATTATATTTTCACTTAAACCATAATTGGTTACAAGTGTGATCTTGATGGAGAACTTCGCCAGAGTAACAGATGCTCATTTGGTTAAGTATGTGTTCGTAAATATGCCTAATGTTTATTAAGTTTCTTTTACTTCATCAACTCAAAGTTTTTAAACATACCGTATCTGTAGTGTTTTTGTGATTGGAAAAGTCAAGCTAAAGTCTGATCATTTTGTGTTGGACGTGTCTGTCTGATAGGGGGATTGCCCGACCAGCTCACTGAAGTGTTCTGCCATGATTGGATCCAGTTGTCATTGTAGAGTAAGATATCGGAATCTCACAGGCCAGATTGCTCTTTCTCACTTTGACGTCGTGTGACAGTTCATGCTCTGTAGTTTTTATGTGCTGCCCCGTTTTATTTTTCCAGGGCACCAACCTCTCAGATTAAGAATGATATTCCTTCAGTAAGACAAGCCTGTCAGGTTGTAATGCTGTTGGTGGTGTGATTAATAGTGATGGCCAATAGCTTTTGTTGCCATGTTCTGGTTCAGCTGCTTGTTTGCAACATGTCACTTTATCCATACTGGAGCTTTGAATTAGTTGCAAACTCACATCCTTTTAATTATTTGAAAACAATACATTCGCTTAGTGCTTTGATCATGTGACTACTCTGTTAAACCTGATGTGGTTATGTCACTTTTAAAGGACTAGGGTCATAGGTTGGCATCACCAGAACCAGTCTAATGTTTGGTTTAGTTACTGTTCCCAGGCAGTCAATACTCTAATAACCAAACATGACTTGAATAGACAAAAAATAACAAGCAGCAAACGGAAATATATTCTATGCTGTAATTACATATTTCAGAAGTTGAGCTATTATTTTACTTGTCACTCTCAGCAGCTGTGTGATGTGTTGTCTTTGTGTTACACACCAAAATATCTTAACTAGAAGGTGACTGTGGTGTATCTGTTGTCACTCTAGTGTATAAATATTATGTAATTAGCTGAACGCATTTTGAACAGGGAGTCTTTGTTGTTTAATTAAAATATGCCCTAATGGTCTGCTATTTGTTTCACTTAAACAAATGAGTCTTGATAAAAGATAAAAAGGTTGACAGGATATACATGTTTCAAGAGTATTAACATAAACTAATGTAACAGATAAGAATCACAGGCCCCAAATTTCAGTCCATTCCTATCCTCTTACTTTATGTCTGTGATTTTTGCCCGATGTCAGAACCACTGAAAGGCAACTGTTATGCATGTGCTTTGCCCAGGCATTGCCTAATAGCTCCCAAACCGCCCCAGTGGCAGAAAATCTGCATGGTATTGTTGATAAGAGGAAGACCTAGATAGAATCTGAGGGTTGAGCTATAACAAAGCATGGCAAGATGGACGTGCAGGAGTAAAAACAGTCAGGCATGGTGCTCAACATTTATGGGACCCTCGCTCTTTTTCTCTGCGGTCACGTGCAGGGCTGTCTGTCATTCACTTCCAAGTTAATGTACAATTTTTCTACCTAAATGGAGATGGAATAAAATCCTGCTCTGAGCTGAAGTCGCATGTTTATTTTTATGTGATGACATGTTGCATCTGTTGCAATGTGTCACATTGTATGAAAAAAAAAAAAATATACGTTATGAATGTAAAGACACCAGGTCTTCCATACTGAATTACATCTAGGTCTGGGCGCTAAAGAGCTTAGCTGTTCCTCTACATAATGCCTCGGTCCTCAGCTGTGACCTTTCTCTTCCGCACATCATTCATGATTATACCGCTGACATGTTGGCTCATGCCAATAATTTTTCATTGGAGGCAATGTCAGCCACATCATATTTTATCATCTGGATAAATTTGTGTGTTGTGTTTGCATGTAGGCTCGCCATAATTTGTATTTGTCTGTTTATGTGCATGTCCTAGACATTAGATTTTGCATTTAATTCAACCCAGAAAATAATTCAGAGGTGAATACAATCTGGTAGCAGCTGGGAAAACGCTTATACCGTTGCTAAATGAATGATATGTAACATGAATGAATAGGGTGTTTTTTTGTATGTAGAAAATGTGAGTATGTATGCATGTGTGTATCGAAATTGAGTCAATAAACAGTGAGTTTACACAAAATGATGCCACAAATCAACAACGATGCACAGACTGACAGCATGATGAGAGGAGGGAAACATTATGAGATGGAATCAATTTATATACGGCTATCTGAACCATTTTGAACTTTAACTAAATTATAGGTGTTAATGTATATGTCTGAACAATTTTCATAAAGAAGACTTGTACAGCCAGATGTAATAGTGATGTTTTGTCTAAGTGCACCTCATACTGTATACTTCTGTGGCTGCAAGCTTACAAGTAAGGGCTTAGGTTTACAATGGATGCGTACCAATATTTTGAGAGGAAAGAATTGTCTCCACCATGATTTTAGCAAAGTTGTTTGCATTATCTTTGGAGTGCAGTCATATTAGATAATTCTGAGGTGCCCTCTCTGAGTCTAAGTCAAATTATTGGCTGAGATACATGTGACAAATGCTACCCTGTTGTTTCAGAACAATGGACAGAGAGACAGGGAGAGACAGAGAGCTGCAGCCCGCAAACAGATTTTTCGACGCATTTCCCCTCCTGCTGATTTTGACAGAGATTTGCTCATATATTTAAAAAATATTTAGCGCTCTGCCAGTGCTACGTTTTTATGTGAGTGCTCAGATTAATAAATGTACTCTTTGATTTTGAAACAGTAGCCTTAGGGCTTGTGTCCATATAGTAGTTTTTCTCTCTCACCACACAAGCACTTCATCCCAGTGTTCCCCAGCACTTTCCTGCCAGAGAAGTACGCTATATGTTGTTGTTATTTATGTGTTGTGTCCCTACCACTGTTGACACCGAACCTATGCCCTTGCTTAGAAGTCACAAATGCAGCTTGTTATATTTGAGTGCTTTTGCTGCAAATAACAAAATGGACCTTGTAACAAAAACAGTCATTTTTGTGTCTGTTTCATTTTTTATGTTAAAAATGTAACTACTTTGTGCTGCACTGGCAAAATCAACAGGAGTATAAGTGCACAACAGGCACGTAATTGATGTTTAATTTGTGTAACAGTGGTTATTATAGACAGACAACATGTCTTTATACATTTTTCCTAACAATAGAAGAAAAGCATTGGCTAGATACTGTTTGCACTAAATGTGTGACAGTGCTAATTATCTCCACAGAATACCAAACAATAACATAATAACCCATAACCTCCACCCTTACATCAGTTGTTGACACAGAGTCTTTTTGAGTCGGTGACCTTTTTATACAACTCAGTTTCTTTCAGTATGACTACACCACCCGCTCCATTGATCCTAAATACCAGCTGCTATTTTTTAACAAAAGAAAATGTTTACTACTGTTTTAGATAGGACTTAAATGCTCTCTGCTTAATTGAAGCCAACATGTAACTGACGTAATTACTGCACATTATCCATTGTCAGAGTTAATGTCCGTGTCAAGCTTGGCTGTTCACAGATTTGATTTATTGTGCCAATTGTGAAAATTCAAGATTTCCAGCAAAATTAATTCAACTTTAAATTGGATATGGTACTTCTTGGCAGCACATTGTCAATGTCTTTCCACTTTCAAATCTAGACCTCAAAGACATCAACAGGTTTCATCTGTTCAGAAGGTTTTTATAGGGCAGCCAGTTTGGACTTTTATGTATGGTGAAACTGTCTTTGCCACATGGTGCGGATGAGAGGACCTAATTTAATTTACTGTGATTGACACTGGCCTACCACATATACTGGTAATTTATTCCGTCTAATCCAACCTCTTTTTTTTTCAACTGCACCCCAGGTGTGCCACTGCTGTGCCAACTTCTTTGGTGACAAAATTACCAAAAATGTGTTCTTGCACATGCACATGTGTTATTGCTGTGAATTTCCACCGCTGCCTGTGCTTTCACCTCAATTCATTAAAAGAAGACCCCTTGTGACACTCTGTTGGAAAATGCAAAACAACCCCACAAAGAAAAAAAGCCTCCTTCCTCTGTGTTGCTACTGCATAGTAGTGGAGAATGTGAAATATCCAAACAGAGGTAATGCATAAACAGGTCAAGTCCAGCTTGTAACAGTTATTTTGTGACTTAATTTTCTCCTGTGTTATCATACAATAATGAAAAGTGTTGACAGATTCATTTCCTTGCTGCTACCGCCTAAGACCATTTTGTGATTTCTAATTGATAGCTACATGCAGCAATTTTATAGCACTAGACAATTTTATAGCACTTTTAATTAGTCCAACTTTGACCTTCTGTACGCTTTGCATTTATATTGCTCCGAATTATATTCACCTTCTTTCCTCATTAATGTTTGTCAAATGAATACAGGCATTTACAACATAGTAATCCATATGTGCACTGTACAAAATACGGTGGGACTCAAATTAATTGATAATAGCCTGTTCCATCAGTTGTTTGATTGATTACATGCTATTAAATGATCTGTGAATGTAATATCCTCTGTGTCTTTTGGCCCCGGAGAGATTTTCTAGCAAAGGTCTTATGCAACATAAACAAGAATATATATATATTTTAAAAAGTAAGTGGATAAAAATGCTTAGTGGAATGAGGCTATAACAACCGCTTAGTTGACTAATTGACTAAGAGAGGAAGCCCTTACATACATCGTTAGGGAATCCAGGTGTATGATGACTCTCCACTCACATAAATCCTTTGTATGGAACTAGTTAATCTCCCATGTAATATTGAGCAGATGTATATTAGTGAATGAATAAACACCAACTTTAGATGAATCCCAACTGACGAGGTGTTTAGTATTCATTTGGACTTTATCCATTGAATGAATATTGAATTTGTATGAACATGCGTGCCAGCATGCACCACATGCAGTCATGGTCAGCCAAATAATTTGGCTACTCTTGAAACATTAAGCTGTGTCTTTTGGAACTTTTGAAATTGTAACTGTTGTTGTGACATTGAGTGATTTTATGCTGACACAGTGTGGCAGAGCTTTCGCTGGCTGAACACCACAGAAAGTCCTTGTCTGAGACGTGGCAGTCAGGTGTACACAGTGCTATGCTGTGGAGTGTTGCTGTTTTTGAGAATTTGCATACCATGTAAATCTTCCATCTAAACAAGGACAATTTGAGATCATTTGGCACCGGAGGAGGGGAGAGAGGTTTAATTTACTCCCACCAGTTAAACAGAGGAGTGAATGACAAGATTCTATTCATTGCAAATGGAAGACGGCAATGAAGAGCAGGCAAGGGTGGCTAGCTAGAGCAGTAAAAACACTCTATATTTGATGTAGTTCTCTGCTACTAAAAGTCGACCTGTACTTAGCATTTGAATGGCAGCAGGTAGTCAGTATACCGAATCATGTCTGACCCAATTTTCAAATTAGACAAACATTTTCTCTCTTTTGACTATTAAAGGTCTACTGAAAACACTATATGCTTGGAGATAATTCAACCAAGAAATATACAATAATCATAAGTAATACTGTGGCTGAATTCTGAACCATATTTAAACTTAGCTGGTCAGTCTAAAAGTTTGTTCATAGGAATACAGAGATTTGAAAAGTAGCAAGTTATGTTGTCTGAAGCAGTTTATTTGCATAAAGTAGACAGGATGTCCACTGGTGATTAAAAACAGCAAACACTTGCATCTATGAATGCATTAAAAGTAAATAGTGGCAAAGAATTCATTAACATTATTGGTAATTATATATGGCAGCACTTAATGAGGCCCCCACTTCACTCCACAGAGTGGGCAGTTAGTAGACAGAAAGTGGAAATTTAGAAATTTACACCTGACCTCTTTTGACCTTCATTCTATTGTCTGTCTGGCTTTCTGTTGGGTGTAGCATATTTGTGTTTGCCCCCCCCACCTCACACTCTCTCGCTCTCTCTCACTGTCTGAATGACTTTGTCTTTCTGTCCCTCTGTCTCATCCATCCACCTGCTTTGCAGTATTGGAGTCTTTATCTGCTTGGTTGACTTTATAACTGTAACACTAGTTTAATTTCCTTACCTGCTTAATTGAAATTCACATCTCTTTCTCCTCATGTGTCTAACTGGTGTGTTGTGTGTGTGTGTGTGTGTGTGTGTGTGTGTGTGTGTGTGTGGCGGATATTAGTGGAGATGTATTTTCATTCTAAAAGTGGCAAGTGATGGACAGGATCTCACAGACAATGNNNCCCTTACTACCCTCAATCTTTTTGTCTGCTGCACCTGTCTTTTAGATACCTTTCAACCTTGTCTCTTTCTTTTGCTCTCTCTATTCCCAAGTCCCTCTCTTTCCCTGGATTGCCTCGGCTTGATAAATCTGATGCTAAATTTAGAGACGTATTTCTCAGCGGCACCAGGACTAGAAAGAGAGAAGACCACAGACAAAATGGCCTCTGTAATCCATGTTTATCATCTTTTATTTATCTCTTTGAAAAACGTGAGGTTGTCACAGAAATTCCCCTCTCTTTTGTCTCTCTGTCACTGGCACAACTTTTTCTGTCCTCCAATTAAATGTCAGTGACCACATTCTTGTCCCAGAAGGCCACATTTAAACTGACAGCATATTCAAATTACATCATTCAGCTCAGTTGGCCTGTGTTTCATAAAATTAGGGGCTTGTTGAGGATCTAATAGAATATCTTTGCGATTTAAATTACAGCTGCAAACGTGGTGCCATTGAGCGTGGCCTTCATTACACTCTTATTTCCCATTGTAAGACCCTTACATTGTTTGATTACAATATGGCAACCCACTGTTGCAGAAATGATGCGTGTCCATCCTGGAGTGGTTTCAGCGGCACCTTATAACGGGTTAGCCACAAGTTAACACATTAGCAAAACTAAAAAGTCGAAGCCCCTGAACATAGACATGGACACATAAAAAAGGCATCATTATACCGTAAGACACATTTATTTATTCACAAATTAAAAAAAAACAATAAAACATTTTGTACTTTCCAGATGGTTCACGATCTGTAACTGAACTGCACATGAGCTAAAGGAACCGGGATGCACACACATTTACAAAGTTACAAGTCTGACTTGGGCTAATTTTTAGTGTAGGAGAGGAGCAAGAGAGGAGACAGGAAAAGAGAGAAGGTTCTGAATAACTACACAAGATTTGGCCAACTGCACATATTTATTTGTTAAGGTTGAAACAAACACAGGGTTTGTGACTGAAAGTGGTGCCACCCATCCATACAGCAAGTTATGAGTTTTATACTCTAGATGTTTGTCTTGTTTAATGGAAATCCAGACATGAGACTGTAAGCTCTCTGATCTTTAGTCAGCTCTTATATTGCATGTTTAGTTGGAATGAAAGTATTTACCAGTGGAGCTGCACCACTTATGGCAAGAGAAATTAAATAGAAAACACTAGCATACTGTTGTGTGACAATCTCTTAAACGTATTGAAATTTCTATATATTGTTTTTACTCTCATGCTCAATTTAAATACGTATTTATATTGCTTATTACACATGGTGTATGCTATGAGGAGCACAGTGCTCGGGGAACTGGCAAAATATGCCTTCCTGTAGATATATTAGTGTACTTTGTAAAGCTCATGTCTGCACCAAAATAGTTTGTAATTAGAGTGCAGTTTCTCTGCCTTGTTCTGTACAGTAGACTGATGGATTGATCCACTAAACAATACACACATTCCTCACTGTAGTGTCTCAAGAAGCCAGGGATTGGTTTGAACAGAAGACTAGCTTCTCTGTCTCTTTCTCTCTCATTGTCATCTTCCTCTGTCTTTTTTGCTGCTTTTATAACTTTCTTATCTGCCTGTTGCCAGTAATACTTCTCTTTTATCCTCTCCTCTTCAGCCTGTCTTTGCCTCTTGTTTACGTTGATAATGAAGGGTGGAATATTTTCTCCCTGTGCAGTAAAGTGGCATCCTGCAGTGGCCCTTGGCTACGTTGTACTGTACATTTTTCCGAAGGAGAGATAGTAATTAGTTTGCCATTTGGATTCACAGAGCAATTATTTGCTAGATTCGGAAACATTTCAGGTGCCTTTAGGTAAACAGTGTCAGTCCCTGAGAAAGTAAGTCCAGGCAGATATTTCACAGAAAAGCACACTAGCCATCTTTGCTTATTACAATGTAATATTATTTTATTATATTTAATATTTTTTAATTATTATCAGTAGTCTGCAACATGTATGGCTGACTCTTGTCTAAACCTCACACGTTTTGTTTTATGTATTCAAATCTCTGTCTTTAGGATAAAGAAAAATCATTCCATTGTAATCCTCGCAGTTAAGAGTTGGACTAATTTTGTTAGACACAGCGCTGAAGACATGCTGCTTATTCAGATGGTTGTTGTCCAGTGAGTCAGCTGACCTTACATTGTGTAAATGATTGTGCCATGCTTACCCCAAACATATTATCAAAGTTTATCAAAGAATCAGGTGCTTCTCAGTACATGAACAGCAAACTTCCAAGGAGAAAAAGGGGACTGGAGCTCACTGATTGATTTGCCTTAAAGTGTGCTGACTAACATTTCGACACTATGTCTATGTCTTCATCAGAGTCAAAGAAGAACGTTTTTTTAGCTGCTGCAAATCATTTAGTGGGCTCCAGTNGTGGTACAGAGTTGGCGGGTGTTTTTTTGGTAATTATTTCATCCAAAAATGGGTGCTTTTGCAATAGCCTTTTGCAATTTTCTTTTGCAATAATTTAGCAATGATATTTGAATTTGACTTTGTTTCTGTGGAAATATAGCGAGGATTGTGCAATATTCCAAATTCTTGCAAACAATTAGCCATTTCATTACATTTCTTGTAAATCTTTATGATGCTAGTTTAGAAATTCTTAGTGGTTCTGATACCTAATTCCATTCTTTGCCTTGGTTACTAAGAGGTTGCCAGTCAAATGCCTGGCAGCACGTCCATAAGATAATAAACACCAGATAATCCTCATAACAAACCAGCTTGGACTGAAATACTTCAGCAGCGGTAGAAGAACATATATATTTATATATTATAAAGAAATTATGGGGAAAATAAAACTGAGCAATACAATTATTATTTTGCTTGAAACCTGATGAAGGCATCATAATAATTAAAAGTGTATATGAAACAGGTGGCGCATGTTTGTAGCCAAGACTCTCATGCACTGATTGCTTGGATAGACTTGGTCTTTAACTATTTTTTAATTGTACAAGTGACAAAGGATTTTATTCATAGTAACTGCCTGCGAGGTGTAGCATTAACAGACGTGAGGCTTGCATAAAAACTCTGCCTTGTACTTGGTGTCTGACATTTCCCAGTCTTTGATTGATGAGCTTTCCACTGGCTCCTTCACTCTGGGTAAGTCCTGCTCCCTCTGTCACTGAGGACTCCTACAAGATGGTGAGGTTAGCTCGTCCCTAAGCAAGATTATTAGCACAGCACCTCTCCTTCTCAGAAGATACCTTAGGTAGTGGAGGAATCCGCAGTATGTCTGATGCAAAGCAGGGAAAGTGTAAATCATCATCATGACAAATAATATATATCACAAAACTGCAATACTACAACAGGTTTGTTAACGCTAAGGCTTTGATGTGTCATCACCATCACTGATTACATTGAATATGTAAATTCAGAATTGATGCATGATTTTAGTGCAGCCCAAGTTTCTCTTTAATGGAATCAAGATGTTGTTGTCTTTGATTTGCATTCTTGCCATCCTCTGTTGCACTAATTAAACATAGATAATCATATATCACAGTGCTGTATTTCCATACTTGATAATCATACAGTTCATTGATATTGACGTGTCGTAATTTAGTCCCCTCAAATTCACACAGTGCAGTGGGAAAGAAAATAACACAAAAAAATGCTAAAAAGATCTGTGAAAAACTGTTGGTACTGACTTTTTTAAATCTTAACATTAAAATATCGTTTTAGTTCTTTAAAGTGAATCATCATGATTATCTTTCATTTTGAGGTAATTTGGTTTGAAATCTCTTGGTTAAATTGAGCTTTGTTATGTGGGAAGGGGGGTGCTGATTTATCCAAGTAATTGCAAGCGGTTGTACCATTATGTAGCAGCAGTAGTCTTTGTGTCAAATGCAGCTCCATATAGCATTATAAGGACCTAATGAGCTTTACAAAATTATTATAATTCACACACTCAGTCCATTTATTTGATTATTCAGAAAATGTCCTTAGTGACACACTTGCATAGTCGACAGTCTCAGTTAATCTGATCTCAGAGAGCTTGATAAATTGAACTGTGTATAGCTGGACATCATTGTCTACATGCAGGTGGTCAATAGACCTTCTGTTGAATATCACATTTTCCCACACAGTGTTTAGTTTGACATTATTTTAAGTGACATATTTACAGTATATAATCGCTTTTTTTTAAATCAGAGAAATTACATAAAACCAAAACACTGAAGACACAATGCTTCCAAATGAAACAATTTACTTCTTATGTAGAAAATAACTATCTATTACTTGAATTTTAATTACAGTGGAGTATTAAAAAATATCCAAAACTCACAAAATGTATGATATCTAGTCAGAGTATTAAAGAATCTCAAAAAGTAAAGCACTGTGATATGTAGCGAAACGACAAAGCTGCCTGTGTGTTGTACTGTTGTCATGAGGGGCAACCATTTAAAGGCAAAGATTGGCCCTTTCATTCCTAGCTTTTGCTTAGCTCTGCGTGATTGACGCGTGTTTGTCTTTTTGATTGGCCCCACTCGATCTTCTGTTTGTCCACTCGTCGGTTGTGTCGGGCTGAAAACAGCACAGTGTAGTGACTGTCAGTCATTTTTAACGAGAGGAAAATATTACTAAGAAAAGTAGCTGTTCATTTAAGGGACTAGCAATATTTTTTCCACTATTTTAATGTTGACAGTAGATACACCAAGGATGAGCTCCACCTAATGACTTTATGGAGCTATTTCAACCCAACCTTAATCCCTGATGACAACAAAAGAGATTCACAACATGTTGCTTTTATCCCTTGAATATTATTTTAAGGTCATTTATTTATCTTTTTTAGTTTGCCACTGTAATGCACTAAATATTGGCATATTCCCCACACATTAACATATTTGTTGTAAAACGTATAAAGAGATTAAAGTAAAAGTAAGACATTAAGAATAAAAACAAGACTTGGTGCTAATTTGAGACACGCTGCTCTGAGGATGTGTAGCTTTACAGTACATTATTTTCAAGTGCAAAAGCTTGATGCACCAGTTCCGTTTCCTGAAAATGAGATAAAATCATAATCAAAATATATGAAGTAGTCAGGATTATCCAAGCATGCAAACATAACATCTTACATCTTTAGTCAGAATGTGACCCGTTTAAAACCTTGGAGGAAATCTTGCCCACATACTGTGAAGCAACAGGCAGCTGGTCAAAGACTGGCTCTGACACAATGCATCCTGCTTTGACTGTTGGCTGCAAAAATAAGGCCAAATGGAAATACACCGAGAATGGAACATCCCCCATGACCTAAATCTAAACTAAACACCTTTAGAAACATATATTTTCACCTCTTTTGGTTGTGAGAAAAATCCCTGAAAGCCAACATCTTATTTTGCCTCTGTAGTCAAGTTAATACAAAGAGGTTAAACTTTTTTTCTCCCATCAAAAAGAGGCCTTGTGTAGAAGCAGGAATTGCGCAGTGGAGAGCAATAAACAGCACCTTTGGCCTGCACAACATACAAAAGGACAGGAAGTTCTCTTTCTCTCTTTTGTGGAATATTGTTTTCCTAACTTGGGAAGAGGGAGGCAGCTGAGAAAGCAAGACAGTGGATTTCTTTTTGGCTCGTGGGTGGGGCTAGGGACCTCGAGGATGAAACAGGGAGCGGATGGAGGAAGTAAATGCCAGCACCCTGCCGTGCAACAGGCATGAAGGCCTTTTGACTCGGTTGCCATGTTACTGGCTTTTCGTCGCAGGTATCCTCTCCCTTAGGCTCACAGATGGAGGGGGATTCTCGTGATATGAGGAGCAAGAGAAGAAGAGGGGCAAAGTTCTTTCACCACAGCTTTGAGGGTGAGGTGGAGGAGGGGGACTGGTCTGTGGACAGCAGGTGGTGGTCAGGGCTTTGGCCGTCAACCTGCCTTGCCATCTTGTGCTTGAAGTGATAACACGATTGGAGCAATTGTAACCACGTACAACACTCTCCCCAGAGTGCCTTTTCCTGCTTGAAGGCACGTAGTATTGGGGGGGGGGGGTTCAATCTATTAGTCATATTTATATTAACCAGGTTTAGCGATTTAGATACAATTGTGCCATTCGAACAAACCTCTTACATAAAAAAATGCACATTGTTTGCTCATCCTTTCTCCTCAACTTAAAATAAGCTTTAATAATGGAGCCTGACCTCGGAAGGGACTGACTCACATCTGGAAGTCATAAAGAGGAGAGCTGGAGGGACAGTGAGAAGGACCCGGGAGTTGTTCTTGGCTGATTTATGAAGGCACATGTGGAAATGGTGACAGGGATGGTAGGCTGCAGGTTTGTGTTTGTGTGTCTGTTGAAAAGTATAGTACGCTTTCAATGCAAAGAATTTGCTTTGCTTGAAGTAGTTAATTAGAACCCAAATACCCAACTTTATAAAATGAATATCACCATTTTTGTGTGGTATTAAACTTTAGTTACTCCAGCCCTTTTTCAGCACTGAGGTAGATCTTATAATGTGCTGTTTTAATGTATCGACCTGCCTAGTCACTAAATGTCAAGCAGCATGGGAACAGTTGCATGTTTAAGCCGCAAATGGGCTTATTTACACTTGTGTTGGCCACCAGTATAAGAGTGTAAATGTTGCAGCTGAATATTAATGTGAACAGAGCAAATATGTTATTTGCCATCAGCTACCACACCCTTAGAAAATGGACAGACACACTTCCACACACTTGCTGAAAACAAATCTGAATTTAGGCTTTGGTTGTGGAGTGAAGACTGGTATTTACTGCTTCAAAGTGTAGGTCACCTCTGCACTAAATCAGTACAAGAGACCCCTTCTTTGTTTTCACTGTGGATGTGTGCATCAGTGGAGGCAAGTGACAAAATATTTGGAAAAAATTTCACCCGAGCAATGAAGAAAGAGAGGCCTCCAGGGGTACACATCTGACTTCAATTCCACTCTTGTTAGGTAGACACAAAGCTGAGGGGCACACACAGCAACGGAAAGAAAGACAGAAAAATGGAAAAAGAAACAAAAAATAAAGCAACACTTGAGCCAGTTGTACACAAATTGTTGAAATAACTTAACTTCATAGAAAAACATATTAACACTGTTGAAATGAAGCCGCGTTTAATATTTTCAACAAGAATGCTGTTAATATTCAGTATGACGCCCAACCAGCCGTCAGATGCCAGATATCCCTTGTACGAAGTCATACTTGACTTTTCTGTCGTATAAAATAGCTGCCTGGCTGCAACTGTCAATAAAGGGATGGCTTGTTCAGTCCATTTCAGGGGCCAAAACAAGCACGAATATTAACCTTGACCGCGACTATATGTCCTTCAACTTTGACCGCCCATTTTGCCCACACAGTTGTTCCACAGGGCAAATAAAAAAAGACAGTCTTTCTGCAGCTTTGTTTGTGCGTGTGTTTGCTCATATGAGAGAATTTTGCTTATGTGTGATGCAACATGAAAAAGAAAATCACATGCACTGCAGAGGTTATGGAGTGATTCCTCTCAGGTCTGTTTGGGAATAATGTCGACTGCTGAGAGCAGGGCTTTGATCCGTAACCTATTGTGAGTGTAAAATCAGAAGTGCTAGGCATTTTCTTTGATAATGCTGTGTAAAATAAATTCCACATCTCCGTTGCTTATCGAATTGTACGTAGGTATCTAAAGGTGCTGGCTAAGACTGGAGTTCAGGTGATTCTAAATGGCTTTAGGTAAAAAACAAAAAATATTCACAGTGGATTATTGCTATGCACTGTGATCCATATTATTCCAGTTCATAGGCTGTACTTTATTTGCAGGTGATAATAAACGGCTTAGAAGTGATTGCCTTGATTATTTTACTGGTCTGTTATTGCTCATGCTAGGCTGCTGGTATTATTGGGGTGAGAAGTCGAAGTTAAACAAGCCAGAGTGCAACTGCACTTAGTGTTTTTACCTCATATTATCCAAGGGACTTACCTGAGGTGCTCTGGGAGTATTTAGGGCTCTGCTGTGCTTGTAGGAATTATTACTATGGCTCAATGTTCTGTATTTCCCCTGTTAGAGATGGAGAGAAAAAGCGGCAGAGAGGGTGAGTGAGAACGAAGAACAGGGCGAGAGACAGAGGGAGTCCTGTGTTGTTGGCAACCACGGGCTATATCTGGGCAGTCTGCAGAGACGGGCACGCTTTGTCTCTAGCGTCATTTACAGCTTAAACAAACAGGTGTGATGCAAGAGCCTCTCAAACAAACACACCGCTGCTCTTCAAAGTGGAGACAGGAAGAGACACCGAGCAAGGGAGAGTGAAGAAATAATGGGGGAGGCATGGGCAGTCAAGGAGAGAAAAGCGAATATGTGGAGTTGAGTGGAAATAAAATAGTTCTTTTGATGCAGAATTTAAGTAAAATCTGTTTTCTCTTAAACTTTCCTGCATATTTGTAGGCGTTAGCCCTGTATTATCTTCATTTTAGTTTTCACAGTTTGGAAAATAAATTGGTCCTTGTTTTTTTTCTCACCTCCACTAAAAATTGTCTGTTTTCTCGCTCTTTCACTGTAGTGCTGACAGCCTCTTACCTTCTCTACTGCTTCATCTCTCTCTCTCTCTCTCTCTCTCTCTCTCTCTCTGTGGCATTGTCACTTGAATCAGAAGTTGAGTGCTGGCTAAGTGAAGGGGTACACAGCAAGTCTGCTCTAGACAGGCCTGAGTGGTGCTGCTGCCTTTCTCCACAGAGCCTTGATTCAGCCCCCGCTGATAGGGGACCCAGGCGTTACTCAGCCCCCCTGCTTGTCTGATGAGCAGCATCTCTAATCCCCACAGATATTAACCCTTGCAGCTTCTGTTCTTAACTGTCATCTCCACTAAGCAGATAAAGCATTCACTAATTTTGTCCATTTTAATGATGTACTGTTCCTCCAGTTCTAGTTCCTCGATCATAAAAACTCAAACTCAACTCTTACTCTTACTCTCTGTCTTTTACATGTCTAGCGGGCCATGCTGCTTTTCCTCTCCACTATTCACATCTGACACATTATCAGAAAGCAAAGGAAGATGTCACAAATCACAGGGATTAGGTAGTGGAGGAAACGTATGTCAGAAAAACCACATGTTTTATCATAATGCATAAATCTGCTAACTGTCTTTTGAAAAAAGTGTTAACTGTGTTACAGTTGCATACAAATACTTGATCAGTTGTTATTGCATACTCTTAATGCTAAAATTTTTAACATAAATGTCAACATGCATTGCATACACATAAAATAGTCTTTACAATTATTGATTAAGTTAGAAAGTTTTATGTAATGGGAATATATAGTGGATATTGATGTGTTTTAATCTCGATTTAAAGTATTTTTGTGACCATCCCTTGAGATCATCTGCACACTGCCAAGAAATCCATTAATACTAGACTCAGTAAAGGCATGGGCCCCCGAAGTGTGCTACAGGGCTGCAGATGAGATTTACTCATTGCAGCCAAGCTGGGATCAGAGAGGATGGTGTCCATCTTTAACTATATGTAAGTGGTTTGTATGGGTTTGGAATTCAAATTCAGGGATGAGTGCCACATAAGTTAAGGAGCAAAGACAATCTGGAGCTTGATGTAGGACCAAGTGTCAGCTCAGCCCTTTAATTATCCCTATTATTACACTATGTTCTCATATTGTAGACACTCTCACAGTGATATGCAGTGATATGCCACAGACACAACATGAGACTTGCTATGAAGAGATGGTTGCGTTATACAACCCCAAACATTACTCATCCCAACCATAAGACAGAGACAAAATAGTAGGCAGTAAAACAACAAGTGAACATCACAGGCCTAATTGATGCTCTGATGCAAAGCATCATCCAAGCAGACAGACAGAGAAAGCGTACAAGTTCTCCTTTTCATGCATCCTAAGCTCTTAGGCCCAGTAGAGGTTATTTTAGTGGAGGTCTATGAGATATAATGATACGTCAGTGAGATCTGCTGGGACAAGAGGAGCAGGTAGTGCTGGATAGCAGAGGGCTGATTTATGGGCAGGATAAATGATGCGGTGGGTGTCTGCCTGTGTAATAGCACTGTGCTCTGCACACCGCACTTTCACTCAGCTGTAGTTTATAGTGTGATGTGTGATAGGAATAAATGTCAGCTTGGCTTATCTAAGCAGATCTGATATGACTTTAAACTGACTCCTCTCAAACACTTTGACACACGTTGAAAGAGATTTTGAATATTGTGCCGTATTGTTCATAACAAGTGCATAACTACACAACAAGGATTCATCATTGGCTATTATTATTATTACTTGCCATTAAGGTTTTGCTCATGTCTAAACATAGGTTAAGTTGCATGTGGTATTAAGCAGATTATCTGAGAAATATTTATTCTTCTGATATTCACCATCTTAATCATACTAGTTGGGTTAAAAAATAAAACCAGCCACTACCAGATGCTGCTACTCTGAATTAACAGCTAAAGCAATCATTGTTTGAAAATGATTCTCTTTTCACACAGTTTGACTATTAAAGAAAGAAAGAAAGAAGAATCTACCCACCGTGGTGGAAGCTGAGTCAAAGAAGCTTATTTGCTTCTGTATCTATGGGGCATTATTGAAACAGTGAGGGGTGAAAAGTGGAATCCTGTTGCTTGCTCAGAGCATGATCTTAGAAGATTGCACATTATTCCCATACTCCTTGTTCAGTACTTAGCAGTTAACCTCAGGCAGGTATAGCCTTACTGTATATACAACTCTGCAATGCTGGGAAGCTCTGCAGGATATTAGCCACAGTATTAAGTGAAAACAGACTGTGTTACTATGAAATAGGAGATGGATTTTCTGAGATTGGCTGATCAGAGGGCAAGGAAGAGTGGACATATACAGTGTTATTGATGCAGTGCTACAAGTCAAACGTTTAAACCAACTCTTCAAGTTTTTGACTGTTTGACGGTATGATGATAGCTAATATACTTTAGGAAGTTCTTACAATTGACACAGCTGGAGAAAAGAAACTGTGTGTGTGTGTGTGTGTGTGTACAAAAACACAGTGAGAACAGATATTGAAACTGTGGTTTTGGGGAGTGTATTGACAATATCTAGGGAAAGGTTTGTGGGTTTCCCTGGGGGCAATGTGAGGATAAGCAGGTGTAACCATGGGGATTGCCGTTTTTCTCTCCCAAGGCCTAGCTCCTTATACTATATGTATAGACCTGCTTCAAACAATGGGCAAATGTGGTTCGGAAGAAGTCTATGGTTTTAGTCTGTTTTACCTAGAATAGCATAAAGAATTATTTTCAAAGGTGAGCTGGTTTGTCACTAACACAAACACCACAATCTGTGGCTAGTGGGGAGGATGATGTGCATGTTTATCGTGTAATCCACTCCTCTCCTGTTGTTTGTACGGTAATATTGAAATTAGAATCAGTGGGTGCCAAACACTGCAGATGACCTGGTAGGTTTGCTTTCCTTGCAGTTTTGCTCACTAATTTCTAAGGCTTGGCCTCCCTCACGCATCCTGGTAATGAGAAAATGTGCTGTTGTCTTTGTTTACTGAGCCAGTCTTTCCAGCTGCAGCTCTTTGCATTGTTTGAATATAAACACCTAAACCAGAGCTCTGTGCACAATATACTGTACTTATAGTTGGTACATACACCAAACAGCATTCAGTTGCTTGAAAAATACAAGCAAGTAGCTGTAACCAGACATTCCAAATGCAAAAATTTAAATGATTCCTACTGTATAAGGTCTGACGTCTGAGATAAAGGGGCTAATGTTTGCCTCTTTTTTAAAACGCTCATCAAACATAGGAAACTGGCTGACTTGGGTTTTAAAATCTTTAATAATTTTGCAACTTATTTTTCTATGGCGATGCCTCATTTTGAATGTGGTTGACTTATTGGAGAGGAAATTTGCCTGTCAAGATGATATCAGTTTTCTTTTAATATATATCCAAAGCTGTTTCTCCAGGAAATTGCTATTTTATTTATTTATTATTTATTTATTGGTTTATTAGATTTAATAGACTTTGAAAATGAAAAGCCTTTCATGCTATATGACAGACCTTAGGAGATTTCCCTTTCCTCTATTGTACACATACTAGAGATAAGCTACAGATAATGGTCAAAAATTAGATTTCCAGACTTGGAGGCCCTGACTGCTCTGCAACGTAATTGCGAGGCAAAAGACTACGATAGATAAGAAATGCCAACTTTTGGCTCTAAACCTCACATCTGCTGAGCCAGCAAATCCTGATCTCAGAGTTTAATCAGTATGGCACAAAAGGCCTAAAATCCTGGCTTAAAGTTTTATATGTAAGAACAGGTTTAAGACTGTTAGAGTTGAAGTGTTTTCATGGTTTTCTTGTTTGTGCATACAGTAGGCTTTGAAGCAACATCCAAGGCAAATGGTGCTCAATACTGAGACTCACAGAGATGTGGAAATACAATTAAAGGTTATGAAATTGGCATTCAATTGATATAATGTTTTATTGTTGCCTGATTTTTCTCCCACCGCAATCAGCCGCATCCACAATGTTCTTTTTTTTTTTTTTTACCTTTACTCTTTATTTCATTTCACCTTTCCATCATCCATCTGATACCACAAGGAGGAGTCGTGTGGTAGTGATGCTGTAAGCCAAAATAGTAGCAGGCCCAATGTGAGAAAATCCATTTACAGCACTCTTAGTTTGATAAAAATATTGTTCCTTGGTACAAGTGCATCAATAACATCAGGAAAGAGGAAATATTGTAATGTTGTAATATAACACTGTATTGATTTTTTGTCCCAACTCTGTTTAACGCCCTAATTTGGAAGTAGAATGAGGAAGTAAATGAATGGTCCAACAGTACTTAAACGGCCATTCTACTGATTTTCAATCTAAATCCTATCATTTAAATCTGCCATAAAAATTCCCGCTTTGGTGAGTGTCTCAAAAGCCCAATACCAATACCTCTGGCCTGACTTAGCCTATCATCTGTATTATGCCATTGGTTGTGTACAGTATAGTGAGCAATTCAAATGATGATCAGTTAGGTATACTGTAGATAATAACTGCTTTTCTCTGGAGTTACGTTACAGCTGTAATTGTGTTTTCCTCTACTGTTTCATATTATTTTCCTTTGTGTGTTGACATTTAAGATTACCAACTTTTGTAATATGTTAAATGTATAAATATTTTTTTCAAAATGTATCATGTTTTAAATACATTTCAAATTCTAATGTATCGAACACAAAAGAGTGTGAATCTGTCTGCATGCATGTCAAAATATTTGCCCAGGGCATGCAGTAATGAGTGTTTGGGTGACATTTGAGTATGAGTGAGGGTGAATGTATATTGCTTTTTTATTGTATTATCTGCAGTGCCCTGTTTTTTTATCACACATGGTGGGCAGAATTTCCCTAAAGGCATAATAAAATTACCTTGTACTTGCTTAGAAGTTGTAGTTCCCTCTCTTCTTATTAGCCATGATAAATGTTAACAGTTTCTCCAGATTTCTTTCTCTGTATCAGTATAATCCTTTGTTTTTTCCTCCTTTGTTTAATTTCTAAAGTTTAAAAATACAGTACAACTAGTTATTCTAATACCATGAACGAATTACATTGACACAACCTCTTTCTCTAATATGTGCTATCACCAAAATTATCATCAAGTTTGGTTTGTTGAACTCCAAAGATTCACCTGTTTTTCCCTTTCACTGAGGTATAATCTCAGCCTCCATTAATGTCAAATGAGATCATACCCAGTAATACCACACTGACAACAAACTTTATGCCTCAGTTTCTTGCTTCACTGCTCAGGACTTATTCTTTATTGACACAGACAACATCAACTAAGCAATAATAATTTTGTGACCTAACACTTGAAAATTGAACATCTTTACCGAGCCATGTTTGATATTTCAACCAAAGACATATGTTTGAACTTCTCTCTTTTTATGAAATGGGTCTCAGCCTCCCTTCTCAATCTGGTCTTTTCTGTACTGGAGTCTCTTTCCGTTTCATTAGTTGATTCATTTACATGACAGATGCCATCATGCATGCTGTAAAGAGCCTAGGGGTGCACTGCAGCTGAACACCACCTGCGGTGTGAGTTTGTTATTTGAACCCATGGTCTAGAGTTCCCTTTCTGCCCTTCTCATGAGCACTCACTGCTGACCCTGACTGATTCTGTCCCAACACTGGGGCTAACAGTACAGTTAAATTCTCACATTTGGCTCCTTTTTTTTCTCTTATGTGACTGTATGTGTGCAGCTGTGTATTAATGTTGTCTGTTATCTGAGTCTTTGGCCACACTTAAAGCAAGCTTGTTCACAGATTGCTGCACATCATTTTCAGATGTTAAACATAGTCCTAACAGCCAGCTAAGTTACAACACTTCAGTGCTGATTGGGTTTGTTTTTTTTAAACCAGCAATCATTTTCAATCATATATAGACATGGTTTTCTTCCTTGATGCTTGGTGGGATATAAATAAGATTAATGCTGACTTCTTGCACTGCAAACATATAATCTGTCTGCAACATCATTTTGAAAGGTTTTAGACTGCAGTGAACTTAGAAATTCATATTGCGCTGCAAAAACAGGACTTGAAGTGTTCTAATGAGTGGTGTGGTTGGTAGGTTGTGTTACAGATTACTCCGAAAATGTGATCTCTTTGATTGCATATTTCTTGTCTCTGAAAAGAAGTGTATGTACTTCTGGTTTCTCGAGTAGTTTGTAAAGTAATGAGTTTGGAGGGAGAATGTAATTGATATGCAATGCAGACACAGGATGATATTGCACTTACTTGCTACATACTAGCAGAGAAAAATAACCAATACAGCAGAGCTATAAAAAGCTTCAAAGGTACTTAGGGGGACGGTATGTATGGTATGAGGGTTTTATATTATGACCCTGGTTCTATGATCACAGGCAGACTTTCCTAAAAGGGCTCTATAGGCTCTACACCAGGCTTATCCACTCATTTCTTTGTATTGTGAAATTTGCATGCATATGTGATCAGGACATTCAGCTTGTTGGGGGCTTCTGACACCTATAAAAGGGCAAGTGGCCTGTTGTCAAAGAACAATAATGTGCCATCATATTTCTACTTCCAACAGGGTGTAGGAATCCATCTTTGCCCTTTGTGGGCTTTAAGGGTTAAAGCCCAATAATAAAGCCCAATGTTTCCAGACAGCCATATTTGGCCATGGTTTGTCACTGTCATCAAGGAAAAATAGATGAGGATTCACCACTTCCCCTTTTAAAGGGCCAACCACTAAAGAGATGAATGGACTGATTGATTAAGCATGCACATACAATTTTACAATGCACAGATACCTACACATAAGTGGTAAAGTCCATATGAACCTTTTGTATTGGGTTGTATGTGAATATATGTACTGATATTATGGATTCCTGATTTGGTAGGGCACAGGATCAGGGCTGATCAGGCATTCTTTGATCAAATGGTATGTGCTATTATTTTGTTGTGCATGCAAGCAGACCAGAAATTTAAAATAGACATTCAATCACTTCAGTCACAGGGGGTTTTATGCATCATACTAGTCTGTAAACTGGTGCTGTTTGTGAACCAGATGTTTTCCTCCTGTGGTTTTGGAGCTTGATGTAGTGAGATACATCTATTACAAACCCTCAACTGATCATGCAGTGCTCTCAGTTCTTCTCACTGACCCCTATTCACCTTGCATTAAAATGTATTTTGGGTGAACGGATTGCATGACAAAACATTGTCGAGAAGTTTCAGAAAATTATTATAGTCTAATAATAGTTCTAGAGCAACATTTGTTTGTTTGAGCTGGACAGAGAGATCTGATCTCGGTAGTATCACATTGATACCAAATGTAAATGTAATCAGATTACAATCATATCTAGATAAAATCTGGATATGAGGCGCATTTTTTGAGCAAGGTGTAAAAGAAGTAGCTTATTTGATCATCTATGAATGAGCATTTTGAGATTCAAGTGTATGTTTTTTGCTTAATTACAACCCACATTTTTAAAAAAAAGTTACAGTTTCTTCATTTTATCTGATGATATAATCCACGGAGGAACACATCCAGTCATTTCATGATGACAAATAGCCAATGAATGGAAAGAGTATTGGCTTGGGACAAGGGTGAACTTACACTGCAACAAAGACACTGGCCTGTCCCTCTGCCCGCTAGGTGAGCTGTGCTAATGTAATGGCTGCATCCCTCCAGGGGGTTGATGAAGCCGTGCCCTACATGTATTTCCGGAAGAGTGAGTACCAGAGCCGGTGCACAGTATGTGCTACACTGCTGCCGTAACACCCAGCCTCCCTAGTTTGCTCCATCAGCTACCTCTCTGTAATCTCAGAGCTTCAAAGCTCCTTATTGTCCTTCCCCACATAGACTCAAAGTCACTTATTTTCATGAGTCATCCCACCCTGCCTCTTGATAGAATTCTTGCTGTATGTTATCTTTTTCCTCTTCCTCCACTTTTCACTGTTTATTTACACACCACTGGGGCTGCTGTTTTCTGAAGTGTTCCCAATGATAATGACTGCTGCAAGATTAGGGTTATTTTTAGGACAGTTTGCATTTTAGAGGACTGGGGAAGCATTTTTGTAGTAGATTCACTGTACACAGAACTGATTGCCGTCCAGTTCTGACACAGTATTTAACAATATAGTACAGCCAACATTTTATTAGTCAGCACTGGATATTTCCATGATTTTTTGATGACTATAAATATTGAGTCAAAGCTTTCAAGTTACTCAGCATCAAGGGCACTGGAAGCAACCGCAAAACCACACTGTTCTTACTTGCTCTGTTTCAAATACATATTTGCACAAGGGCTGCTCTCTTATCTCCCAGCTTCAGTCTTTCTGTTGTGTTCAACTTAATTTGTAAAACAGATGTATTTAGTCTGTCTTGTTCTGGAACAAAAAAGCAGACAGTAATTGCATCTCGTTTAGACCCCTGAAAGACATATTTGATAGGTGATCCCTAAAGCTGTTAAATCTTTTCTTTAAAGCTACAAGCAGAGGGCCTACAATGGGAATAGCAAAAGGGCCTACCATGATGCATCACCAGCACAGCTTAATCGTGCTAATTCAACTGGGCTATTCTAGGACACAATAGAGGGGAAAGTGCAAAAGTGGGTTGTGTTAATTGACTGTGTGGGCAGGATGATTTTTTTAAATGGCCCTGTTAATTGTTCTTTAAGGAATGGGTCTCCAGTTGGTGCACTCGGCTGTGGCTTGTTGTGCTACCTAGGGCACTGCTGGCAGCGGTTATTAAGAGGGCTCTCACATAAGTGTCATCAGCAAGGTTCTGTATTTAGTGATGCTTTCAGATAAATCAGTCATTCCTACTAAAGAGGATGCACACTGATAAATGTCTTTTATTTTAATTTCTGAATGCGCCACAGCTTATCACTGTTTAGCAAGGGTACATGTATTTCTCCCAAAGAAGACATTCTGTAAGGTAAAGGATTGGTAAAGGATTTTTTTTTTGTTTCAGTTAATAATCACTGCAACATAACACAGAGGAAAACAGGGCCTGATACTGTTTTAGGCAAACTTTTGCCCAAATAGTTGTGCTTCACAGTACAAAGCTGTGCATTGTGTGTTTGCTGTAAATTGGAGTCAATGATTGATGCTTTGACTTTCAATCTGCAGTGTGTTTCAGCTGCAGATGTCTGCATGTTTGGATGATAGTTGAATAGTCAATAGCTTATGGAACATGAATTTGGGTTCCACCCAGAAAATTATTTGTTAATTATTATTTTTATGGATTTTTGACCTTGAGTGCATTACATTGTGGACCAACCAGTAGGAGTTATATTATAATTTTAAATAATTGCCTTTTTGCATGCCCAGCAGAAAACGAGTAAAATAGGCATCCCTATCTTATACTGTACATTACACACATGTAATATACATACTGTCTTTAGTCTGGTCTTTAGCAAGTCTTAGTGTCATTTCAAAACCAGCATGCTTGAGTGTAGAGTCCAAACAAAAAAAGATTGAAGTGCTACTTACAGACTGGTACATTTGTCATGATACATTTGTCAGATGGCTAGAAAAAAAGGGATTCCAATGGGCTGATCATGTTGCTCTGTTATTGCTGGATGTTTAAGTGCGTTTGCTATTCAGCCTAATGAATTTGAGCGTCTGTCTTTTTGCCTCCTGGTGGTCAAATATCACTTAATGTACCATTTAAATGAAGTATAAAGACAATTTATTTGTTTTCCTTAGCCTTGTGGTAGATTCCTTCCCATTAGACTTTTTTTGTATGTGGGTCAACATAATGTTGTGGATTAGCAGACAAAGTTTCATAGGCTTCATATACGTTTCTATAACAAATTCCACTGACTCTGACCATTTGACCATTAAAGTGCATAAAGTGTTGATAAAAATATTATTTTTATGAAAGAGAGTGTTCACTGTAGTGCTTCTTTAGGTCCAGCTACAGTGTCAGAGTAGAAATCTCCTCTGGCAAGTGTCCTTGTGAACTCTGCTCCACAAATGGCCCAGCCATGGAAAAAGAGTTATATATAGAAAGTGTGGGTGATGCTGGTAGCTCTGGTGCCAGTAAGAGTTGCAACTGTGTCTTAAAGCCACCCGCTACCTATGAATGATTAACTCCCACAGACCCAGTGCAGCACCTAAGGAAAATACAGAGACATGCTTGTAAACAGCTTCATTGCTCTATTTGCTCCAAAGCTAACCACTGCTAACACAATCAGGGCAGATTCTTTTTGCCATAGAGGGCTTAAACACAACTCTAGTGAGGCTCTCTGTGTCAGGAGGCCTAATTACACCTACCACCAGACTCATCATCTTAGATTAATGAATCTTCCTGGCTACTGCAGCCAGCCCATTCTCCGTATGTTGCCAGGGAGTTCACCGTTTTCTCTGACCCTTTCTCTGTAGTTACAGGCTAATGGAGCTATAAGCTATCATTGCTAAAGTATGCTGGATACCACATCATTCATCACAGACCAATGGACAGAATCCTTTACAGCCTTTAACTGTAGTGGACCCTGTGGGATTCATTGTACTTTAGAAACCCCATTGTTGAGTACTTAATATAGTCTCATTGTCTATTTTGCAACATTAAGGGGTCTTGTGAGCAAGTTGCTTAGGCACTAAATCAGTCTGTTTTGTTGTAGTCTTAAGTTGTACTGCCACTTTTGGTTTAAATAACCAGTTATCATCCTCCTTCTTCCTACTTTGGACAATGGTTATCTGTTGTGGAACCCCTCTGTCTATAAATAACTTGGGTATAGTCAAGAGGGCTTAACCACTGTCTTCTACAGTGAAAGAAATCGCTCTATATAAGGGAAGAAGAGGAATGGGGAAAGCCTGGAGGGAAGGAGTCAAGTGCTTGCGCAGGTGAAGCTGAGGTTGTCTCCACCATTTCAGCCACATGTCATTATTTAAACTCTTTGTATAGTCCTTTCTGTTGTCATTCAATCTCATCTACCCCAAGTGCTGATTGATTTTGTTTTTCTCCGAAGGCTGTTGCCATGACATCTCAAGGCAACCTTTTCCTAGAAGGGCACCATAACCTTATTAATAACCTTATTTCCACTAAAAGACACAGCAAGCTCTTCTTTGGCTATTAGGGAGAAATAACATTTTTGTAGGCTCCTATCCTGCCCTGGCAGGGGTGAGTGTGTGTGTGTGTGTGTTTTGTTGCAAAAAAGACAGAGAAAAAGAGAGGCAGATAGAGGTGGTCAGATAAAAGAGATGGGCTCTCTAGGCTCTGTGTGAGATGGTCAGATAAAACATGACACTGCTCTTTGAGGTGGAGTGTGAAAAAGGAAAGTAAAAAAGCAGGAAACATGAATGCCAGGCCAAAGCTTTGTTAAAACAATGATAACACTTGAAATGTGTTACTGTTCCTGGTGAGTGTTTCATCATCAAAAAGACAGAATATAAGAAGAGAAGGCCAAATAAGCGATACTGAATGGGTCGACCTACTTTGTGCACAGCCGTTGTTCTTTTAGAGGATCATTCTGGTTACTTTTAACAGTTATTAGTAATTATGTTCAAACAGTATAGTACAGTGAAGTAACTTAATTACTTTACTGTAGAGCTTTTTGTAGTGCTTTCAGTCTGTTTGGAGCGCTGCACTCACACACACCAAAAAAGCCAAAACAAGCTATAACACCTGAGGCCTTTTGATACACTTAACAAACTCACAATTACCACATTTATTAAAGTAGAAGAATAGGCATTGCTCAAATGTTTTGACGTAAGGTCGTATGAGGTACTTGTAGTGGTACTGGTACAGGTAAGGTTAAACAGAAAGTTCAGTATTTTGCAACCTGGACCCTATTTTCCTATGTTTTGTGTCTATGTGACTAATTGGGAAACATTTTTGAAATTGGTCCTGTATTGAGCGAGGTCACTGCAATCGTCAGGAGTGAAACAGGGCTGCAACGTAATCCTTGCGGGCAATTGCGCTCCATCATAGTACATACTTGGGCTTGTTTTTGCCACTGACAGGCAAAAATTGTTATTATAAGTGTCTGACAACATTATGGACAGGATCCCTACAGAGACAGACCTTTTTTTAAAGAGTAAGACTTTGGTGTTTTTAACCATTAAAAACACCAAAGTCACACAGTAACAGAAACAAACAAAAACACCAAAGTCACACAGCAGCGCAAACAAACCAACTGACTGAGGCAGAGACAGACCAGCAACTCCCTGTTCTACTACTTAAAATTACGTTGTTTGTCAAGGGAATCTGGTGGCTTTGATATAGTATATATATAGTGACTGTTTCTGGTTAAATAAAAGGGATCTTACTCTTTAAAAACTCTTTTTCGCACCTGCTGATTGCAGCATGCTCGCTTAATACCAATTTTTAATGTATCCCGTTTTGTCACATTCACAGAAAAAATGGGGGGAAAAGTTGAAAAAACCTAAAATAGGGAACAAACAAGATCACTATGTAAAATAAATAAAAACAGTCTAAATCTGCTGTAATCATTAATTTGACTGGGACTATGACTATATAGGGTTTACATTGTTTTCATGCTCTTCCAACCATTTAATGATTGTCTGTGCCTTGTAGATGGGGGTGTTGCAATCCTAAAATAGACCACTCTAATCAGGTTGGTAATACCTTGCTGTAGGGCAAAGATGGTCAGGCAGCATGGTTTTAAATTCACAACAGCTTGCCATTCCCTCCAAAGAGATGAGTATACCTAAACCATCCCAGGAAATTACATCTTGCATCCTTGAAGAATCACCAGAACCCTGGATTCCAAATATTGTGTATCCCTTAATGCTAAGCAAGACAAAAAATGCTAAATAAGCGAGGATAAAAGTGCAGAGTGAAGGGAAAAATAGGTTGGAGCTGCAGGGAGGCCACGCAGCTGAAAGCTCTCTGACATGATGATGCTATTTATTAAGAGTTATTTATGCAAGACTGAAGAGGTGATGGATAACAAGAGCATTGCCAAGGCTCTCCTTTGTTTTCAGGGTTAGTAAGTGTTCCATTTGAGCTCTAATGGCTGGTCAGCCCCATGTGCAGAGAGAGGGGAAAATGTAAGTGTGCACACAAAAGCATCCACACGCCCATGCAAGCCATGATGACCATACCTGTGTGTCGTGTACTGTATGCGTATTCTCCTTTGAGTATACAGTATTTGGTAGCAATGTGTGCCCTTTGGTACATGTGTTTGTTTGCATGTTTGCAATAAGAAAGACTGAAGACTGACAGGGTCTCGAGGGAGGCCTGAAATGTTTGACCTGAATACATATTTTCACATATTAGTGATGAGTGAGGGAGCCCTAGTGAAACGTGATAAGGCCTGTTTTCCTGCTTGTTTACAGGTAATAAACACTCACCGCCATGAAGTAAGAAAGCAGGCCACAAGATGGTATAATATGGCCTAGGTGGAAATGGAGGAATACTCATTGACATTCAGCATAATTAACCATACGGATACTGCTGGCAGTGTATCATGGTTTATGGTTTTTCTAGATCTGTGTTTCTATTACGGTTTCATGTGATATTGTTTATCTCACACGCTAATGAAATGTCACATTTAGTTATGTATGTTATTGTGGGAAATGTTCCCAAAAGTACAAAAGAGGAAAAAAAGCTCAATTTAACTAAGTAGCCCATGTTTTATTTTTGTGTTTTCATTATGTATGTTAGTTGTTTTTCTTTATGTTTTGAGGCTAGCAAATTTCTAAAATCAAAAGAAAAACAAAACAGTAAACCCAGAAATAGCACGCTGAACCCAAAAACACAGCACATTCCTAAATTATGGGCAGCATATTGTGTTCCTTTCAATTTTTTGCTAAATAGAAATATCTTCAGCCACTCATACATTTTACTGTGTCACTGCAGTTTAGATAATGTTTTGGGATTTGTGCCATGTAAAGTCTTATCTGAGATTCAGGAGGGACAATGTGTTCTAAAAACGAGTCTCCTTCCCCTTACTCTGTCGGGGGGGTATTGTCTTCTTTTTCTTCTTGCTGTTAGAGCTGCAGGTGTGTTCAGTTGTGATCGGCAGGAATTGGATATGAAGGGGACTGCCAACTCAAAGTATGACCTCATTAATTACATCTGTCAGTGATTCCCTGCAGATCTGTCTCCTGCTCTTCACATGCTGCCACTCAGCCAGCCAACCAGTCAACCAGTCAACCAGTCAGTCAGGAAATTTTCTGCTCTGGGTTAGACAACCTGCCGGGCTTCTTGCTCATAACACTGGCAGGTGGGATTGGGGAAAAGGGGGGAGAGAGAGAGAGAGAGAGAG
>JAPMOB010209540.1:0-22511 GCA_029875015.1 Lepomis gibbosus
TCCCTGTACAGTACATAAAAGAGAGCATATATAGTAAATTTAAGAGTCGTGTATTCATTAAACATCAAAAGTGATTCCTACATATTCATCTCTATATTTAAAGTGAAAAGCCCAAAGTTGAAGCGGCAGTTGGAAGTGCTGGAAGAAGTTTCCACTGTGTACAATTGGAATGAGTGGCAATTTAAGTGTAAGTGCAGAGTGAAGCAGAAGTATCAGTTGAAATTGAAGGTTATTATTGAAAAATAAAAATTTAATGGAAACAAAAACATGTAGAATGTAGCATGGCATTATATGATGCCAGCTGTTCATTTACTGGGGAAAGAGAAGTGACCTTTTTTAATGCAGTTATTCTGTAGCTTTGCTTCGTTTTACAGCTGAGTTTACCGCACAACGTTTTCCTCAGCGTGCATTTTTCATTCATCAGTTACAGAAATTCTTAGGAAAAACACAACACAAGAACACGTGGCAAAGTAAACAAGACAAAATAAGAAAAGAGATTCAGATGTGATTCGAGCTGGGTGGGCCGGCCAGGCTGTGAAGACGCGGTGTCATGTGCTGTGTGACGGTGGAAGCTGGCTTTACCATGTGTGTTTGGCATTAGTCTGCCAGGGCACCGCTGTAAATTAGACCATGCTTGTCTTGGATCCAGTCCATCCAGATACACCACTGTTCCGGGCTGCCAGCTCCACCACAGACAGTATTTGTCTAAAGTTAGTCAGGGAGAAGAAAAATGCCCAGATGTTGAAAAAAAATCTTCATCTTGGTAAAAGTGAGAAAATCAAGTGCATCGCTGGGGTGGTTTTAAAGAGTTGGTTTCTCGTTCTATCTCAGAAGAGAGTCTAAGAGTGTGAGGAAAAGACAAGAAAACAAAGAAGAGGAAAGAGACTGTGCAAAGTGTTTTTTTTGGATTATAGCAAATGTCCACACACCCAACTCTATGAACTGCAACATTTAAACCTACTATAAAAATGAGTTCAACTCTACTGGACGGTAAGGTGGGACCTAGTGTATGATCATTCAAAATGTTAGTTAACCCTTAAACCTCAATGCAGTATTTAGGGTAAAACCTGCCTGGCTAGCCTGGGCAGCTGTGCAAGCCATAGCGCTCATAACTACCCAGGATTTGTGTCCTGTGTTCAGCTGTATTCAACCTGAATGACCCCAAACACACATCCACTGGCATTTTTGATTGATTTTACTGTTGACAAAGCTGCCCAAGATCCACTTACTCTCTTTCATGTGTTGAGCTTTTGACCATTTCTAGCATTTACTGTACTGGTTTAGCTGACCAGGAAACTCACAGACCAATCGCATGTGCTCCAATCGTCTCATGTGACGCTGCTCAGCCAATCAAATCTGTGCATTCCAATGCTTGTCCACAAGTTTCACTAGAGACCTTTTGGAAATACACAAATTGAGGAGACGAAAGGGAAAAGAGATTTCACATGGCTTTTAATCAAGAATGTACAGATTTTTACATGTACATTCCTCCCACGGGCCGTTCAGAACCAGAATATCTTATAGATCTCCAAAGCTGGCTGGCAGGACAAACTAGAGCTCACGTTTCTCACTGAACAAGAGAAAGAAGGAAAATGGTAGACGGAATGAAAGAGAAGTGGAAGCATTACAGCTTTTTATTTGTTATGATGTGTTGAGTGTTTGTTATAGAATTGGTTAAGACTACACTTTATCGCATCAAGCTACAGTTTTTATGTAATTTTTAATAAAAATTAGGCACTTTATTTTAGTTTACTTAAATTTAGAATTTATTATTAGAGTAGTTATTATTCATTATCCATCCAGTTTGATGTGAAAACTGACTGAAATATCATTTGATTTGACAACCCGTTGTTGACTAAAAACACATGTTCATACAACCATACGTTATGGTACTGAATGATAACGCAAGTTAGTCGTTTTGATGTTCCAGACCTTTGTTTCGGGAATTTTTCTCTCACTGGACCTCTTTGAATTCCAATTGAATACCCCTGCTCTGGATGTTCCAACTGTTAACTGGGCATCTCTGAATGATAATGTAACACTACTCTCTGATCCTACCTTGACTTGGATCTACCAGAAAGGAATTCCAGCAAATTATAGTGTTGAAAGATTTGTTATAGAATAATAATTAGTTGGTTTGTAGGATGGGTAATGGTTTGCATAATATGCACACAGTCCACCCCCTGTGCTGTGCTTGCTTTTGGTCTGAAAGACAGGTAAGAACATAAAGAAGCCAAAGGTCACTTGTTCCAGATCAGGCTACAAATGCTGAATTCAAACAATATTTAAATTAAACTCGAAAATTTTGATAAATAAATAAAATTAAAAACCTACCAGAATATGCAGCCAGTGGACGTGTTGCTTCCCAATCAAACTTCAAAGAAACTGTCACTCAACACAGTCTAAAGAATACTTAGTGCTCCTTAATAAATTAGGAACAAGTCAGTAAAATCAGCTGCTACAGTTTTCGGTTGGAAGAAAAATAATCTTACTTTATTAGAGCTCCCGGGTGGCCTGCAGTAGAAGTGAGAAATGCATGTATTAAAAAAATGATGAGTTCTTTATTAGACCTGTCATTACCAGCCAACATACACTAATTCGATTGCTGCAACCAGACACTCAAATCTGATCTGTTTTTCAGCACTGCTGACGTCAGATTTCCCAATCTTGAAGGTCGAATTCAGATTTCAGATAACCCCTCTGTTTTCTGTTCTTTTCACCGCCCGCTCCATGCCCCTAACCACTAAACCCCTCCAGACACGCTCTCTCGCGCGCTCGCTCTCTGCCTCAAACACACATATACACAGTGTGGGCGCTGACAGTCCCTTGAACTGTTGACAATAAGTTGATGGGCTAAAGCCTCCAGTAAACATCTCTGGTGCCACCTCTACCCAGATGGAGCTACTTAGAGAACACACACACACATTCGCTCTCACACACAAACACACGCACACACACACACTTTCCAGGCCTGAGTTTCATTAGTCAGTATGTTTATGTCTGCGTTCATGCGGCCTGGCGGAGAAAACCTCCCCATTTCACTGCCCTCTTTGGTTGCCTCTGTCGGGTTTCACCCTGAGCACAAAGCACATAGAGAGAGAGAGAGTGACCACAGTCACTGTTCCCTGTTTCATGTATGGACAGCTTGTGTGTGTGTGTGTGTGTGTGTGTGTTTGAGTGCAACCCAGTCACCTTTGATGTTAAAACACATAGTACATGCTGTTCTCATTTCTGATCCTACCCTTCTTACCAGGCTGACATCGCCGGCCAGCAGCCCCAGGGCAGATGGCACCAGAATCTATGTGTGTGTGTGCGCGCGTGTGCGCGTATTTCAATATAGCGAGGAAACAATTGACCCACAGGTCGCCGGCCCTAGACAGGCTTAATTTTTTAACAATTAATCTCCTTTAGCCAGGAGGGGCAGAGTGAGTCTAAAAACTCTTTCAGACACCATCTCTCTCTCTCTCTCTCTCTCTCACACACACACACACACACACACAACAGCTGATGATGACAGGCATCAAACCGCTATGTCTACGTGTGTGTGTGTGTGTGTTAATCTGAGCTGTGAATATGAGGAGATTAGATGGACCCAGGGATTAAAATCTGGCCTTTACCTCAGAGGATCCGTTTTAACAGGGACAGGCTGATGGACACACAACCACCCACACGCGCGCACACACACACACACACACACACACACACACCAATCCGATGGTCCAAAGAAAGAGAAATGTTTGGATCAAAGCACTCAAATGAGTAACCAGAGAAAGCACATTATACGTATTTCTAAGAGAAAAAGAGAGAATGAAAGACAGATGGAAGTGTAGGATTGATGGAAAGAAGAGAAACACACACAGTACACAAGCACAGCGGCGTGGCAGTGTTGGACATGCAGTGTAGAGGGGTTTCCTCCCTATTTAAAAACCTCCTCACTGGGTTGGAAAATTAGCTCTGATCCTCTGTTTATCGATGAGGAGTCACACACACTCTGCAACCTCCGAATACTCCCGAAGCATGGATACTGTCACTCTGTTTCTTAAAACCAACAGACATTGTATCCAACAGAAATCCCAAGCATGATTCCTTGTTGCAGTCGCAAATCTCGTGAAGCGCTTCTAAAATTTGTTGTCGATATAGGCGTTCTTATTTTGTTTTTTTGAAAAGTAGAACAACATCAGAGAGGTCTTTTAGAGATGAAGCCTCCGCGTGTGCCGGCCTTTTTACTCATTTAACTGACAGCATAGCAGACAGGGGCATTTGGGTATAAGAACCACACCAATTCGCATCTAAACAAGCTAATCATTATGTTAGCAGAGCACTTCTCCCAATTGGATGTTTGTTTGGTATCTCATTCAATAAGCCGAGGTGCAACACGTGTGTGTGGGGTCTGTTCCTGTGCTGTACAAAACTGGTATTTTTCTGCAACAGTGTAAATCAGCAGGTGTGCTGAAAACAATTCACACAGTTCCATGAAAAGTCATATTTCAATTAAAACTTTCTTCTCTGCAAATAACTCCTGAAGGCCCATCTGTCAGTCCACCCAGGTGACTCCATCTAGAACACTTGGTAAGTGGGGCTAAAGCCGCACATGTCAACTTCTTTTCACAAGTCAAGTCAATTTTATATAGAAAAACATTAAAAACACAACAAGTCTGTCCAGAACAACAACTGGAGCTCCACATCTTTAGTTACAATACAGCTGGACGTGTGACTTTGATGAGCAACATAATGATTTAAAGATTTCCTTTAAAAATCCCTTTTTAATTATAGTTATGGAAGTACAATGGCATTTTACTGCAGATGGTTATTGTAGAGATCATTGTGATGACAAATATAATTGTGCAAAGGCATGGAACACATGTAATATATATACAACACACATACACATATATATATGCTCAAATTAGAAACTCTGCAGCTCCCAGAAAACGTTTACTGTCCTCTGTGGAAAACTCTGCACAGGATTCCCAAACTGCCTGTGCGTCATGAGAGCCCAGTGAAAAGGATAAGTCTAGTGAATGTGACATGGCCACCTGCAATGTATGTCAGCATATTCTTTCACATCCCGCACTGTGGGCCTCGGGTGCGTCAGACAAGCCTGGCCACGAAAACACCAAGAGTGCGCTTAATTACGTACAGTATTTCCATTTTGTGCTACTTCATACTAACTTACTTGTATTTTTTTTACACTGTAATAATGCAACATTTCCACATAAAGATCTGAATATCACGGGCTAACGGAATGACTTGTTATCATTAAGCAGACTGACAACAACCGTGTCATCTTATTTTTGTTTTTAAAATTGAATGTGCAGGTGCTTGTTTTGACATCTCCGGTCATGGGAATAGAGAATAAATGAGTGCTGGGCAACGAAATTTTTAATCGTGATTAATCACATGATTACGCTCAAAATTGAATAATGAATTCTAAAGTAGTGTATTGCACTCTTTTAATTTAAATGTAGTGCGTAATAGCTGGTTTCCAAACACTTTAAACAAATAAGGTGTTTTTTTACCAGCAGTATTCCCTTTACACAGTAGCAACAAAATATTTCTTAGAAATCTCAACTTAAATATTAAAAGAATCAAATCAAATATAAAACCAAAGCTGTTTGCTTTTATCTAGCTAGTTAAAACAAGTTACCATCAGAGTCCAGTTTTCTTGGGGGGGTTTTTCTGAACAGGTGGCCTATCAGCAGGTATCTTTTATTAGGGAGCAGCAGAAACACTATGTTCAGTAGGATTGGGCGATGTCTACAAAACTACATTGAAACAACAGGATGGACGATGCGCATGTGTTCACTCGCACAGACTTCACTCGGTTAAAAACTTGGTAGCCCATGAGGTTCCAAGTTACGCTGGAACGTTTTACAAGCATGGACCAGGTAAAGCAGCAGTGAACATTGACTGCGTCATTAACAAGCACATAGCGACTCACCCGCTCCCGGATCGTGGTTTGCAGGCTGATCAACGTCCCGCCCCTCCTGTGAGCCATGGTTTGACTGTATGTGTATTCAGAGCTAGTGAGAAACAGACTTTCAAAACAATAATAATAATGATAAAAGCTGCGTTAATGTGCGATAAAATAATTGTCGGCATTAATCGCAATAATAACGCGTTAACGTGCCCAGCCCTAGAATAAATATAAGTGAGGAAAATATCTTGTAGCTAGCAGTATCACAAACACATAAATGGCAACATTTAGAACTGTAAAATTCTCCGTATTTCTATAGCGCCTTTCTAGCCTTTGCAACCACTCAAAGCACTTACACCACATCGCATTCACCCACATTCATACACTGAGCCTAGGTGCTCAAACAGAATTTAACATTCACGCACATTCAATATCTTGCCCAAGGACACTTCGACATGCAGCTGGAGGAGGTGGGAATCGGACCGCCCAACGGTTATCCGATTAACGGGTAACAGCTCCACCTCATGAGCCACAGCTGCACCCTACTGAACTAAAACAATGTTAAATTGTAAATAATAAATAATAAAGATTAATAACATGGATAAATAACATTAAATAATTAAAAATGAAACGTATACAATAAAGAGACAGGGAACTTGCATTTAGTAAACATTTGGAATACTGCAATAAATGTATGTATGTTAAAGGTTGCACTTTTTTGTGCGTGCATGTGTCTGTATGTGTGTCCACTCAGTGTCGTGCTGGGCTACATGAGGAGACAGGGAGCATGTTGGAGCTGACAAGGCCTGTAGGGTCAACATCAAGCCAAATCAACTGTACTGGGGATCAACCACTGCTCCGGCTCTGTCAAATTAGGGCACAGCGCCAACACACACACACAAACACACACACGGACACATGGACATGCACACAAACAGCTGTCAGGCACACACACACTCGTGACTGCCCACTGCCCCGGAAACATCAGAGCACATCTCTGCCCTGAGGTGAGAACTGCAGTTTGTGTGTGTGTGTGTGTGTGTGTGTGGGTGTGTGTGTGTGAGTGTGTGGTCTGTGAGTGTGTGGAGGCAGTCACAGGGTCTGTGTGTTGATTGCTGGAACATACTGGCTGAGCAGCATGAGATTTGTGTTGGTGTGTGTGTGTGTGTGTGTGTGTGTAAGTTGGGACATATTTTTGTGGAAATTATGCGTTTAGCGATGTTTGGACTTGAGTGAGTCATTCTTTTACTATATACGCCTTGTGCGTTCTTTCAGTAAAACACCCTTTGTGTGTGTGTGTGTGTGTGCACATCTGCAAGAAAACAACGTCAGAGCCACAGCTGGAAATGCATGTGGGTGTGTGCGTCTGCATGTGCTGTATATTGAAATATTGTTCAGGTGTGTGTGCGTGTCTTTTGTTATATCTATGTCTTTGTGTGTAATATGTGTTTATATATCTTTATAAATGTATGTGTGTGTGTGTCTGTGTGTGTTTATGTGTATGTAAGGCCCCAGGGGTGTCATCAGCGGGGCAGTTAATGGGCATCTGTGCGTGGTCCAGTGGAAGCCAGCCGGCTAACTGGGCTAACTGGGCCACCTCTGCCAACCACTGCCAGCTGTGCCACTGGATGCCCGTTCTGCACTTCATCAGCATCATCATTATTTCAGCTTCACACACTCTGCCCAGACCATCATCACCCCACCTCCACACATCCATCTCTACCCAGTCTCCTCTGCAATATACAAAATCTGAAAGCTTTTCTAGACTTTTGAGGACCACATGACCTCACGAAGACAAAACGATGAGGAAGATCTATGTGGACATATTGGCTGGTCTGTCTTTCCAGGCAGTAATACATCAAATACAAAGCCAGCGGCTACAGATTAGACGTGAGTCTGATGATCTAACCACATGGGGCATTTCTTCCAAAGGTTAAATAAGTGACCTTTTGACCGGGAGGTCATAGGTTCAATCCCCGGCCTGGGTGCTGAGGTGCCCTTGAGCTACAGCTCCGATGGAGCTGCCTAGTATTAGTAATGGTGTTCATGTGGGCAGGGTCTTCCTACAAAAGTAAAGCTCCCCTAAATAAAGGGTGTTGGTCATGTGAATTTGACTACAAGTGCTTTAGCATGCACTGGAGTGATTTGTGACCGGATGTGAAGCAGGGGAGTAGAGCCACTGCTCCTTCTCATCAAAAGGAGCTAGTGCAGGTGTTTTGTGCAATTAATTAGGATGCCTTCCTTTCGAGTTTTTCTGGGCACATTGAACTAGGAGGAGAACCCGGGGTAGACCCAGGACTTGCTGGAGAGATTATGTGTCTCATCTTGCCTGGGTACACCTTGAGATCCCCCAGGAGGAGGAGGTGGAAAAATGTTGGTGGCGAGAATATAACCTGGAATACCCTGCTTAGCCTGCTGCCACCGTGACCTGACCGATCTAGACTGTAATAATTTAGATCGAACAACTCAACGAAAAACTCCCTTTTACTTGCCAGTGCACGTGCGTCAGCATATGAACCATATTAATTAACTTGGAAAACAAACTTTTTCATTAATTTCTTATGTATTTAGACAAAACACACTGCAAAGGGCAGCACAAACTGCATCTGCACTGCACAACAGGCTTGCAATTTCAACTCTTTTCACATTTGTAAAAGTTGCAATGTGGCTAAATGATGTGTGGGTAATGCTATTTTTTTCTGTTGTCTTGTTTTGGAATTAAGCACATTCCTCTAGGTGTTCAAACATGCCAAATAAAAGCACACGCTAGAAGAACAGCATATTCTAATTGCAGAAATGCCAAATGGATGTTTTGGTTCTCAAATACCTAATTTTCAACATATATGAATGGGGAAGAAATTTAGACACAGTACATCCCGACACAACATCCCATTTGCCCTGTTCTATATTTAACATTTTGATTGTGCCTCCATCATTACTGACTTTGTCATTCATTTCAAACGCCTACACTATGATTGTTTACAGTATGCCTTTTGGAATATGAGTGTTACTTTAAGCTATTCTGTGTGTTCATGCATGAGCTAATTGGTCTACATCAGAACAACTCAAAGGTTTTAATTAAAGGAACACAAGAACTTTACAATACGTCAAACTAGTGGCATTAGGTAGTAACAACGGGCCCCAGTGTTGGCTTTATGATGGGCCCTTGGGCTACACCGTTTTAGACGCACGTGCACACATATGATACGATTAGATGCAGTAAATACCTAATTTTAAGCTCCTTAAAATGATTTATTTCCATATTAACATATTCAATTCAAAAGTTCTCTTTGTGTGCGTCTGTCTCCAACACGCACACACGCTGTTGCTGCAGCTGTGTTGCGTGCGTACCATCATGTGATAGATTTTAGAGTCGGGCTGTGTCACCTAGACTTTTGTATTTGCAAAGTATAGAAGTCAAAGAGAAAGTTACAATGAGCATGGCCAGTGATGTCACTGTCAAAAACCTGAAACGTCGCTACAAGCAGCTGAGTGCAGGAGGTGTCCGCTGTGCTGAAATGATGCAGACTTTTTCAGGAAATTTCAGTACAATAACCTCCAGAATCACAACAACCACATTCCTCTTCGACACAGATGCAAGACATTACGGTAAATAAGAAAGAAAAGTGGCCCGCTCATAACTTCTGAAAACCAGCCAGCTACGGCACACACACACAGTTTAATACCCACAAGCGAATCCATGCAATTAAAGAGGTAGGCCTATTCACTGGGAACCTGGCCCCAAAATGATAACAGCCTGTAAAACAGTGGTACTACAGCTACACCAAGTCCACTGAAAAAGCACTTGTAAAGTTACTCACCTATTTGAACTGCATCCATCAAGCCTGCATTGAGCGAAATCTCTGACAATGTCCACAGCAAAAAAAATCCAAAACAATGCAGTTTGGGAGCTTTGCAACCCTCTGTTCTTTTCTCTGCTGTCTCTTCTCGATACTACTTATATGTTTGAATAGCATGACTGCTAGCTTACACGTGTGCTCTTTGTCAGATTTTGCGTTATACCCGGTTATGGAGTCTTGTTGTCTTTTATTTCAAATAGAAACTTAAGATTGGGCAGCCATATACATATTACCCAGTACTCAACTAAAGAAAATAAGACTAAATTCTAGGGCTGTCCCTGACTAAATATTTACATAGTGGAATCAGAATCGTCAAGTCCTGCCTAAAGTCGACTCATAGTCGAATCGTGTGTTTTTGTGTCTCTATTCATTCAATCTACACTGTAAATTTCCAGCCAAACTGACGCTTATTGTTGAACCTCTTCTCCCTCTCTCTGTCGCCTGCCATTCACCGGTCTTGTGCAGAGTTTTGCGGTTCTACTTGTTTCAAGTAGCCTGCTATTTAAAAACGATAAAATTATTTTTTGTTTTGTTCATCAACGGTGATAAATTAGCAACTCGGCACAACATCAGTGAAGCTGGAGCGCTGTCTCTTCAGCTGGTAGGTCTATGTAAAATCATACATTGAGCACCCCCATATCGCAAAAATGGCATGATCCTTGTTTCGCTGCAAAGTTTCGACTGTGAGATTGACAGTCAAATCAGGCTCCGCCCATCGAAGCCTCGAATGTTCGGCTATTCAGGGTCAGCCCTTCTAAATTCATTCTGTTGAATCTGGGTAATCTATTTTTTAATATTTCACCGTATACCTTATAGCCTTCTGCTTGGTACAGACTTTTGTATGTCGTTTTACACACAAAAGCATGTGGTGTCAAACACCACGGCAAAGGGGGAAATGCACATATGAGTATATACCACTTGAGTTTGAATACAGACATATTCAATTAGAGGTGTTATGTTTACTGTTGATTGCTGAAAATCATTTTTTTACCATGTAACTGGCAAAGACCAGCTCATAACTCAGCGGGGCTGCTCCAGTCATAGGCCCCTTAGTGCAGTGCGGGTCACAGTGCACCTGCACTGTCTGCACTGTGTATACCTACACCCCTCTGTGTCAAACTTTCAGAACATTGCTGAAAAAATGCACCAAAATAACAAAGAAACTGACAAAATGTGAGATCAACATTCAAATAGTATTGCATAACTCACCTGCTCTCCAAAACTTTTTATTTACTGAATATAAGTGCCTCAATAAGCACCATATAATTCTGCATCATTTCATTATCATTACCAACCCATCATATAATTTCACTAAACGTGCACACATTTAACTGACAAGACATCACTGTGGCTTGACTCTCGTGGGAGAAATGGTACTGATTTCCCTGATCCAAATATACACTAACTCAGAAAGACCCATAAGAATGAAACCTGCATCCTCTTAGAGTAATGAGATGGTCTTGTTGAGCTGATTGGTCCCCCTGCTGCATGCAGAATGTATATGTATGTGTGTCCCTGTGTGTGTGTCACTGTGTATAGAGTGGTGTGGTAGCCAGGCCCTCATGACAGATCAGGGCATTCAGGCCAGTGACATTCCTCCAGAGCCCCAGATGCATCACGGGCCAGCGGTGTGAAAAATGCTGGTCGGCTTGATCCACTCAGCCGCAGATGAATGGAGCGCTCGGTGCACTCACCCATAGATGAATGGAGCGATCTATCTTGTCAGCGGAGGTCGACCGAGAGGTTACAGTATCCAGCATATACCTGTGTGTGAGCATGTCTGTGTGTCCGTGTGTTTGCTGACTCCGGAAACTAGCTACAGTACACCACCCACAAAGTGAGAAACAAAGACAAACACAGATGATCACAAATGAAGCATATACAGCTACAGCACAAACACACAAACATGTTTCTCTTATTATAGCCTAAACAGATATAGCCTTATCCCTGAACCCAAACCATATCTATGCATGTATACTACCCATCATCCTTAGCCTTCACCCTATCACTAATTTCATGTTTTAAATATCGGAAGGAATATGTTGCTAAATGTTAACCTCTTGTCCATGTATTAATCATAGGAGTTGCATGTCTACCAGATGCTTAAGGTAATTTTGCGTCTAGTTTGGCTAGTTTCCGTATATTAGCCTACATGTCAGCAAACTAGGATGTTAAAAACATTAATTCCACTACCGGGAAAGCACGGCCCTCGTGCTGTTTTTACAGAGAAGCAGCACTATTAGGTGAAATAAAGAAAAAAGACTAACAGCCTGGACATACCAGGAAGTGGAACAGCAAAATATGACAGGGAAAAACTGAAGAAACCTCAGGAAGAGCCACAGAGGATGGATACCTCTCCCAGGACAGACAGACATGCAATAGATGTCGTGTCGTGTACAGTACTGACTTAGAATCTTAAAAAATGACAGTATAGACAATAACGATGATACCATTCTAAATACATTGTAACATAGGAAGAATGGGTTTGGGAGGAAACTGAGCAACTTCAAGTGTTGCCAAACAGACATGAACCACATGACCATTGCTCCATCATGGAAACCTGGGAGAGGACAGACTACACAGACACACAAGAGGCAAAACTCAAACACATCACACTGCAATGCACGCTGGTACAGGCACAGTGCGACAGGACTGATTTCTCAATAGTAAATAATGAGAAGAAGTCGCTATAGTGTTAGTGGACAAGTTCCACCACCAAACTAACCTCTAATCCTAATCTTAACCAAAAATCCTAAACCTAAACTTGTTTCTTGTCCTCACTTTGGGGGATTTTTCTTAGATTAGATCATTGTAAGGACATTTAGAGGTATACAAAATAAACATGCACACATACACACACACACACACACGGGCTCCCATCAAACACTGCCCTGGTGTCCCTGAGTCTGTCACACGCATTCACACTCAGACACACACACACACGCACCCACTCCCACACTGACACACACACGAGCAGCCAGCCCATCTCCTGAGCCATCAGCCCAGAGCTTCGGCGCCCCGAGCAGTGGCTCTGACACGTCTATATGTTTTTCCACCTGACCTTTTGCCGTCCTTTCTGCCACAGCCCGTAAACCATAAGCTGATATATGAAGGCAATTTTTAGCGGTGCCACTTGTATCTGAGTGATTGCGTACGCTTTACATTTGGGGCGCCTGCCACCTTGCCACCCCTCCTCCTCCAGATCTCTCTATTTGGATAGCGGGCGGTGTGGGGTGGTGGGGGCAGAGCAAAGGAGGGGGACAGAGAGGATGAAAGGATGGGTGGATGTGATACCAAATACACACATCTATCTAGTCCCAGGGTAAAGAGTTTGCTGCGTGATAGCCCTTCAGTCGGCCAGGCAGGCTTTAAGAAGCTTTGTGAAAGGACAGGTCTGACTGCAGCAAGAAGTTTTCCCAAACATCTGTGTTTTATAGAATAAATACATTTTTAGTTGTAATTTTAGATGTAGATTTAATATTGTGTGTCAGTATATGCCTTTTTTCTATGAACCAGTGTTTTACAGGCACAGTGGAAACCCAGGACAAATTTTTTCCATTGGTATGTTTGGACAAACAGAGTTATGGCAGATTATGTTAATGCTCATTTGGCAAAAGCATGAATACATGCCTCTCTTCAAGTGGGAGCAGTATTAGAGTTTACTAGGTCTTATTTATCTGGATTAACATTTTCATTGTTATCCACAGTCAATTTATGATTTCAATCATGTAAAAGTTTTTTCACTATAAAATGGTAAAATTTCAGGTTCCATCAGGGGGGCACTATTTTCCAAAAACTACTAGACCACAAATACCTTACAGGCCAAAATCATATCAGTAGGTCTAATCTAAACCATAGAGTTTCTCGTCAGTATGCTGGGTTTCAAGCAAAGGTTTTAATGTCCCTGGTGTGAATGTTGCAATGAAATGACTGAGGTGGTCTTCTCTAAGAAAAACGCTTTAAAAACAAAGCATTAGTTCATGCTCCAGTAATGGACAGAGGCTCTAGCTCGTTAGCATTTGAACTCATGTTTGAATAGGTGCCAGTGTTCCCCTTTAGGCCCTTATTACAGAAGCAGATTGAGCTTGTTAACTTGTTAGGATGAACTTATGCTATGGGAGCTATATGGCATTAGGCCATGTTACATTACCACAACACAATGACACTTGTTAGCTTATTAGCATAACCCCCTATTAGATGGACAAGGGGGTGCAGTGCATAAACCGTTGTTACAGTAATGGAAGAGCTTTGTTAGCTTGTTAGCATGTTAAACAGGTAGGGCTCTGTGAGTGGCTTTATAGCCTGTTTAAGAGCACTGGAACGAGCCGCGACAGTGTTAGCTAGTTACCATAATCTCAAGAAGGGTGTGTGTGTGTGTGTGTGTGTGTGTGTGTGTGTAAGTGTGTGTGTGTGTGTGTGTGTGTGTGTGCTTCTTTCCTCCAACACTTTTCAATTACAGCTGCTCATTGTCAGGTTGTAAATGGCTAGGTCAGCTGGCTGGAGTTCTGCCTTTGAACACAGTGCTGACGTCCCTACAAAGGCATCATTAGAGAGGCTTGGCCCAGCAAGAGACACCCTCACTTCTCTTTCACCCCTGAGGAAACAACTCAATAATGTGCCAAAGATGGAAAAAAATAACAATGTATAAAAAAACCCTTCCCCTACAAGAGGAAATACAAAAACTTCAATCTAATCCCCTCTTTTATTTCCCCTGCTCTGTTCTGTGCCCTTGCATAATCCCTCATTTGATTTTTTTTCTTTTATCATTAATTTTGAGACATAAATATGTTCAAGCAAGTTTGAAAAGGCATTTCTCATTTTCTCTTGATCTAAATATTCATTGACAGCCCCACCCACACCTGTGCCCCAAAGAAAAAAAGAAAGAAAGGCTTTTGTAAAACGAGATTAGAAGGAATACAAACACTACTAGTGTTGCTAATTACAAGGGGAGATTCAGAAAAAAAATTAAAAGAACACTCATGCATTTTCAATGTTATTTGCATTTTGATTCCAAGTTGTATTTATGCAACATATCTTTTTTGCCTTTCCTTTTTCTTTGGTTCTTGCTAATATCTTCCAGGATCAAAGGCTTCCGTTGGGTTTCTCTCATCTCGTTTTCCTCCTCCAAGCGTTGTTTGCCTCCCAGGACCACTGCAGCAAAAGTTTTGCACTAGTGCCATAAATGTAGGAAAGGGAAAATTTGCTATTCCAGGACTAATTTGACATCAAAAAGGGGACAATCCACAGAGGGCACTGATAAAGGTTGTGGGTCCTTTTCATTGACAGTTATACAATATACTTTGTGTTTCCTTATTGTATACAAAATCCAGAAGACTGATAATACGCAATGGGAGTACACTAACTGAAATAATATTGATCTAACTCTAAATTTTATTCTATTAAGTTTTTATTGACATTGCAGAGGTGTGGTGTGGGATCCTCTAACTCTGCAGTCCTCAACCCGCCTTAAACAATTCTATTAGTAATGTATCAGTAGAAAGGTTTACAACAAACAAACTAAAAGTTACTTTTCTTCTTCTTTCATGAGGTCGCATTCTTCTTTTCTAGTGCACCTGTGTGGAACACATCTGTGTACACACAACACCAACTGTTGTAAAGAAGCATTTGCCCTTCCACTGTCTGAGCTAATCATCTCCACATCCATGTCAAAGTATGAACAACCTTAAGCCAACAAAAACCTATATCTCTTAGTTCTTACAGCACAACCAGACTGGAGAGAAACCTTACCCATCACATGAGAACTGGTAACTTCCAAATCTGACCTGCTACATAACCAAGGGCTATACTGATACAACATCTTCAGGCTAGGATGAATTAGCTGACATAGGGGAATCTTATGGTTTAATTTTAACTTGTTATGTTACTCATTTATTTACTATATTACTTTCACTACTCCTCCACCTCCTTTACTAATAGAATATTCATAACAGCAGAAAGGAGTAAGTTGTTTTTTTTTTACAAAACATCCAACGTTTCTTAATGCCACTGGCTGAAATAAAAAAATAAAGCAAGTCACTCCCAACTTTTGAACTAACCAAGCATAGTGTTAGTGTTAGTATTAGGCAGGCAACGAAGTCAAGCTCCGCTCATTCCAGCATACACTTCAGCAGCACATCAGCTGACAGTTAAGCTGATTCCGATAAGTATTGGCAGATCGGGCATATCTCATTATCGGAAGTACTGCTTTCATTTAGCTCGTTGTACATCTAACCTTGCCAAGCTAGCATTGGCAGGGTGTGCTTTTAATAACATAGAGGATGAGAGCAGATCAATTACCCCCTTCTACATGTTATGCTTGTTTAATGGATGTATCGACAAAGTTGTCTTTTACTCCTTAAGGTTTTGTTGCACATACTGCAGTGGCTTGGAGTTACCGTCACAGTGAGGTGATCTCCCTACCTTATGGCTTTTTCATTTAGGCACGTGGAAGGGCAGAGAGGTGTGCTCTCCCTGCCTTATTCTTTCCACATAGGCATGTGTAAGGGCGGGGAGCTGCTCTCCTCGCCTAATGGCTTTCCACATAGGCGCGTGGATGGGCAGGGAGGTCCCAGATTAGAACCATTCCGCCAAAAATAATATTGCCATATCAGTCTTTGATGAAAGTTGTTCTGGCTGTACTGCATTTCTGCACATGCATTCATGAGACCAGTATTTAATGTTTCTACAAAACATAAAACGTCTGTCTCTCGACGAGTGCAATGCATCACTGAGAGTAGTGGCCTCCTGGTCAGCGCCAGAGTTTCACATTGTAGAATTGTTCGTGATTGAATATTTTTCCTGGTCAATATTCCTTCCTTTTCCTCAATAGTTGTCCTCAACAAAACAAGTGCCGTTCTGGTAACACAGTAATGCAATGTTACTTGAATTAATAACTGCATAATATTATTACTATTATAGTAATAGTAATCCTTTACGCTATTAGTTCTTGGGAAAAGCAATAATATTACAGTAACGCATTGCCCAACACTGTTCATAAGTCACTGAGATAACAATCACAAACCCCACTATAACACATATTTGAAGAAGAATAAATAAGATGATTAGCTAGTTACTTACAAAAACTCCATGACAATGCTATTCCAAAGAGGTCAGTAAGCTGGCTTTACTTTTAAAGTATATTCTGTTTTTAACAGCTTCTTTTTGTAGGTTTAGCCAGCAGGTAAAGAACTGTACTCATCAAATTAACAAGAAGCAGCAACACAGCTAAAAAAAGACAGTGTGGGACAGGGAAAGACACACAATCTTTTGGTTTCTAAACAAATCCCAAGCTACACAAGTATAGCTAATGATTACTCAAACTGTCCATTATATACAGTAATCACGATTTACAAAATAATTTCCTGGTCCAACCTACTGTACGTGCTCTAGTTGTGCAGCCACAAGTTTCCTCTGAAAAGAGGGACAAAAAAAAACACCATTTTTCTGTGCGCTCGCTTTCGGTTTCACCTCCACATTTACATAATCTAGCTAAACTACTGGTTGGTATTGCCGTGTTTCTTGCCATGTCATTGCTTTAGCAAGGTTTCCATTTTCCCAAATCAAAACAATTACTTTGGTGAATACAATGTTATCATAACTGACAGAAATGATGGCCAAAGCTACTGAGTTTGATGCAAATTATAAAAAACTGTAGCTATTATGTATGCTACCTTCAGGAAACTCAGAAAAGGCTTTGATGTTTTCAACCTGCGATTACCTGTTTGTGTCTTTTAATTTGGTCAGCTCTATTCTGTGTTATTATTATATTCTGATGAATTTTAGCATATACCAGCCGCTGAAGCTTGTACCTCCGAATAAGTGAAATGTAACAAAATGTTCCTTTGCCTGCAAACTACTAAATGAACAATGGGCATTCACTAAAAAACACTTTAAAGTGAATAGCAGTGAAGTCAAACTCGCCTTGGGTCTCAATACCACACTTTGTCAGCCTCAGATTAAAAGTGCACCTTTTCACAAGTTCACAATGCTTTTATATAATGAATGACTGGAGTATATGCATTAGCTTTCTACAGTGGGAATATTAAATCTCTGTGGAGACAGACAGTATAATGCAGATGTCTTAATGAAAACTTCATTAAGATGGAGGATAATTACTGTGTCCTTAACGATGCACTCGCTGTGCTTTTAAATAATTGAGGTGCTCAACTTTTGATGTGTTTATACTGGAGTAATTTCATCATGCAGACTTCATCTGGGATAGATTGGCTTCAGTTTGTGATGTGTGTATGTGTGTGTGTGTGTGTGTGTGTGCATAAATGATTGCTGAATATCATTTTATATTTTAAAAGTGAAGCTAGTGGCGTAGCTTGGTTGGTCCACCATTTTGGTCCAGACAACAACCACAGTAACAGTCAACATCTACTGGATGGTATGCCACACGGAATTTAGACGTTAATGGTCCCCAGAAGATGTTTTTCATTATGACAAAAATTATGACAGCCGAGATGTGTAGTGAGACCCATGTCAGCTACCACATACTGTAGCTTTAGCTACATCTGTGTAGCCTCCGTTGCTACACTATAGCCCCTTACACAACTACATTTATTTTTGTTTTAATATACTTTGAGTGTGTGTGTGTGTGCAAATCATTCTACTCAATCATGATTTTTTCCTTTTTTATTGAGATGTGTGTGTGTGTGTGTGTGTGCGCGTGCGGGTGGTGGGGGTGAAGGGGGTCAAAGCTGTTGGAGATGGGCCAATGTCATGTGGATCTTAACTAGCCTTCAGGTTGCTGTGCCGCTCACACTACCAGGTCGAAGCTCAACACTCGCTCAAAGCCTTCACCTGCCTCCACACACACAAACACACATGCACACGTATATGCTCAAACAATTTATAGTTGTTTTTATTTCTTTGCCCCTGTTTGCTGATCTTTCTTTTTTGCCTTGAATCTATCTTCCTCACACAAATAAATGTACTGAAAGCCAAGACTGTATAGTTTCCTCTTTCTTTTCACACACACACACACACACCCACGTGTCACACACACACACATGCCACAACATATTGTATGTTGCCACTGTCAAAATGCAAATGTGCCCGCTTCTCGACTCCTCACCGAGCATTATTTTTTTTTCTTCTGTGACTTCATTAGAGAGGAAGCGGAACCTGGATGACAACATTAATTACAGGTGCGCGCATACACACTGGGAGCTATTTTCTACTGACTCGACCTAATCATCATCATCATCATCAATATCCTCGTTATTGTCGCCGCCATCCAACCTCACAAGGCCACCATGCTGGGAGCAGATGAGGGGCTTTGAACAACACACATGTACGAGTCAACATCCAGACAGATGTAACACGGAGAGAGAGAGATCCAGGATGTGACTCTTCAAGATGTGAAATGGTTAAATCGAGGTGGGGTGAGAAAACGAGGGAGTGGGTGATGCTACATGCGTGGGGTGTGAGGGTGTGTATGGGGGGGGGTTGTCGGGGAATAATTGCCTGGAGACGGTGCAGAAATAAACCCTAATGGTCAGTAATCCAAGCCTGGAGAGGGCCTCTCCACAGTGCTCCACTGAATGCCGGTAATGGGCTTCCAGCTCTGTCACTTACATATGCATAGATCTTTCTCCATTAAAGCTGGTTTGAATGACAAATATGGGTGGGTGTAAAAAAAAAAAAAAGAAGTGGAGGGAAAGAGAGAGAGAAAGAGAGAGAGAGAGAGAGAGAGAGTGGGGAGAAGATTTTTTCTTGGCTCGCAGTAATTTGGCAGCCGCTCAGGCCCCTATCCTTAAATCTCATTAGCCCATTGTTCGCATGATGCCGCCTGGGTGAAGCACAGGGGCAGAGATGCTGCTTAAAGTGGGCTGGATGATGATTTGGACATGGCACCTCTTTTTTATCTGTGTGTCTGTGTATATGTGTATGTGTGTATGTGTGTGTTACTATTGGATGCTTTGATGCTAACACTGATAATAATACTGATGTACTTTACTGTGTTTTGTATAGTATTTTCTCATTGGTATAGAATGATACAGTAATATATTGTTTTAATGAGTAATATATTAGCTTTATTTTTAGCTCTATCAATCCATGCTGTCGCTGCTTTTTCCTTGTTTGTTTTTTTAGCTTTGGACTTGTTGCACTCCCAAAATAAAAATGTCAAAACATGGTAATTTTGCTTTAATGACAATACCCTCAAACCAAACTCATATATCCCCTCAGATACTCATAAAAGGAACTACCTTCCTTATATACAACTAACTTTTCTTTCTCCACAGTAGGCAAACTGGTAGGGACCACCTCAACTTATAATAAAAATAATCACTTAACCAAAACTTTCACGTGAAGTAAATTAAATCAACTGGGCATATGAATATAATGAATCATAATGACTTAGATATTTATATTTCCTGTTTTATTTAAATGGAACAGTTCTTTAAAGGAAAGGATTCCTCAGCCAATTTAAAATCGTACTAAACAGTCTCAGAACATTGGCCCACGTCATAAAGCCGTTTCCACAAATTATTAATTGTAACTTATTATCAAATTACACACCCATATAATAAAGCATTACCATTGTAATTCCCAACATGTAGGTCAAAATGCTGTTTCAAACCTTCACGCTGCCAGAAATACTGGTGTGAAACCCTAAAATATCGCAATCAGTCAAAAAGGTTCTTAACTGTAGTATGGACACCCAGAAAATTCTCAGAAGAAATACGGACATGATGTCAGTGTCTCCGGTGGTAGCTAAAGCCCTGTCCAAACCCTGCATGTCCCAGAGATCACCTGTCGGTCAAACAGTGATGTCATTTCCTTTGATGTTCTCTTTGAATTTTCCCTTGGCTATAAAGATTGAGTTTCTGTAGGTGGCGTTCTTTTTTCTTTCCCCATACATGGGGTCATTGTTCATGTTAACTAGAAAGTTGTCTTGTAGTTATTTCAGACCAAAATCAGGAAACACAGTAAAGACTTACACCAGACAGTGTTTACAGAAATAACAGAGAGCCAGGTTTTGAATGTTTCGCTTATATCCCGATAAAACCCGATGAAGTGTCATTGTTTATTTAAGAAAATATTCTTAATTTATTTCAACTTTTAATTTAATTAATTCATTTTAGATTTAAAATAAACAGAAACACTAAAACCCGTGTAAAATTATGCACACCAACATTGCAAAATGTAAACTGCATTGAACAGTGTTTTCTTGCAGCAGGAAACAGGAAGCAGAATACAAGTAAAACAAAATAGGTTTAACAAATCTGCTTATACAGATTTACAACATATCTTTCTATGAATGTCAGTAAAAGATGTTTTGGCATATTTCCTCACATGTATAAAATTAAATCTCTACAGTTATTTACATTAATCATATCTATGCTCTGATGTCAGCTGTGCTATTAAGCACTTTAAAAGATCACTGAGAGCCAGAGCCAATGTTTTGAGTGACGCCAACAAAGAAGAAATCGTTCACTAAAATTTACACTCTTGAACACAACAAGAAAAGCAGAGTTGCTGATGGACAGGAAGTAGGTGAAAAAACATACAACATTTGTGTGTGTGTATGTCTGTGTGGGGATATCTGTATGTGTTTTTGTCTGTGGGGTGGTGAGTGAGGGAAACGGGGGTCTGTTGGGGCCACAGAGGGGAAGGCACAGGGGGCGGAGGAGCCATCATAACGGGAAGCACCCCCCAACCTTCTCATCCTCCTGAGATGCCAGATGGCACACACTTGAACCCTCAGTGGAGGAAACGGCACACACACACATATGCATATTTGAACATAAGCATTGTCACACACACACACACACACGCACGAACACTCGTGCACAAGGACTCCAAAAACACACTTAGAGGAAGAGCTGTCAGAACTAGTTTCTACCAGCTAATCAGCTACAACTCACCTGCTTTGTGTATCTAAAATAAAAGCTTTTGCATTACAGAAGCCTGTGTCATTCTCCTTCAAAGTGATCCACAGAATGTACGGCTGGTTATTTCATCTCTGATATCAGCAGGCCTCATGCTGTCATTGAAACGTGTCACCATATGGGTGCAGGGACACTTAGGAAATGCATCACTTTGTGACGTTTTTGTCGCTTGCTGTCTTAGCTCCATTTCCAGACCAAATGTGTCACTCTTTGAGACCATAAAAAGGGAATCTGCACTAAGCTCGGTACCAAGTGCAGAAGTTCAAGGACGTACATACCCTGACATGCAGAAACGAATGTACCTGGATTGCCAGATAAAACGCTTCATATTTCACTGCTGCTTCTATAAGTGCTGGGACTCTAATAGGAAAGATGGGTTTGATATGAATATGAGAATATAAGTGACATGACTTTGTTTTCGTATTGTGTGTGTCTGTGGATGTGTGGCTTGATGCATGTGACAGATAGATATTTGTGTTACCTTTAGATTGCATATATATATATATATATATATACACACAGAATATACACAGACACACACATATATATATATAGTGCCAGCAGTAATAGATATTCAATAGCTGGGAGCTGTGGAAGGGTCCTGCTACATCTGTCAGCGCTGCCTGGCAAAGGCGCGGCGAGTTCAGATGCTATCGCCACAAACGGCTGCATCAAAAGATTTAGTGTCCCCACCATCCCTCCCACCCCGAGGTGGGCTGTGTGGCGCAGTCCGCCGGGCAGCACAACAACAAGGAGGGGGCGCAGAAGAAAGACGGCAGGCGGGGGACAGATAAGAAGGAACCGACAGCAATATCAGCCAGGGGGGTTTCGGGG
>JAPMOB010209541.1:0-15279 GCA_029875015.1 Lepomis gibbosus
CGTTTATCTCATTGCATACATTCATAATGTTTAACTTCATTTAAAAATTGTTAAATTTATTTTAAATTTTTTATTTTATTATTTGTAGTTGTTTTTGCTTTGTTTTTTTTTTAGTTTTTCAGGTTGACTATGTAACAACTGTCCAGGGACTACAGATGAAAAATAGTCTCTTGGCTAACTCTGGCGCATTTGCATTTATGCTTATTAATGTGCACTGTCCCTGCTAAATTAAACTGATTAAATAAAAAATAAAAATAAAGCCTTACTGAGACACATGAAGTTGCGTGCTGAAGGTGCTGTCACTGTTTGGACTGCAAATGCAGTCAGGTCTCTGAGAAAATCGCCTTGTTACTCTCGTCCCGTGTTACTTTCGCCCCAGTTTACCCTTGCTCTATTGGTATCAGCATCACTTTAAGGGTACTGGTCTTGGTACTGGTATTGTAAAATTTTAAACGATACCCAACCCTAATATAATTTAATAACTATCTCTAATAACCATATATTAAGCGTGTCACATAACGCATAATGCAGTGATGTAGTCATCAGAAATGTAAATGGACAATTTTTTTTCATTTTTGGTTGTTATTTATAACAGAGACTAAAAAATATGTGGGGAAAACAATATGATAATTTATTTATTCAGTATGTTTGAAAATAATAGGTATTGGTACCACTGGTTAGTTTACTTCCTCTTTGGACAACAGATGTTTGACAGTGGAGGACCATCCAACTTTCTGTATAGTGTGGACTGAAGGCCTCAAAATTAATATGTATGATCCACTGTACCCAGCTACAGTCCTCTGGCTAGTTGGATTTTAAAGCCATTTATTTATAATAAACATCTAAAATATATAAAGGTCTGAAAAGCATCAAATTGTGAAATTGAAAATCAAATTGAAATTGTGTGGGAACCCTGGTTTTGGACTGTTGGTCAGAAAAAATAGATGTTTGAAGATGTCACATTTGGATTCAGGAAACAGTAAAAGGCATTTTTCACTGCCATTGCCTGATTTTAGTAGGTTTAATGACTATGTTTAGCTAACATTTGCTAATTATCACTAAACCCAGCGGATTAATTAATTTGTTTAAAATAAGTTGTACCCCTGCAAAAACATAGATTCAGTCCAACAAAGGACATGGGTGTGCAAAAACAAAACATCTCAAATGAAATTAAATAAAACAAACTATAAATATAACACAAACAAGCATTTGTACAAATTGAAGCATGACACAGGATTAAAATATTTCAAGTTATTATAATCTATTATTATCACTGGCCTGCCCCAGCTAATGACAACAAAAAATTCTGTGCCTCTGCTACAGTACAGTTGTGATTAACCGTTCCCATACTGGTCTGTGTTGTTGTTCCAGGTGACACCCACAAGGTGGAGATCCCCAGAAGAGAGATGGAGGTGGTCAAAGGCCAGATGGTGGTATTACAAGCCTGGTACAGCCCCAACTCAGACATTTCTAAAAACTCTGTCCTCTGGCAGTTCATGGGAAATGAATCAAAGCAGGTGAGGAAGTCAAAACAGAAATCATCAATGATGTGCTATATAGTTGACTGCGTCCTGACCTCAAGTAAAGTAGAGGAAGAACAGCCTTTTTAAAGGGATTAAAATGAAGTACAGTGTGTTTGCTGATCCTCCTACTACTGTAACATTTGAGCTGAAACAACGAATGGGTAAATATTGTGACAAACGATCAATAGCCGTTTTTCCAGCAAAAAAAATGCTCTGGTTCCAGCTTTTGTAATGAGAGGATTTGCTCCTTTTCTCTGTTTTGAAGACATTTTGGTATGAAATTTCAGTTTAAACTGTTGGTCAGTCACCTCGGGCTTCAGGAAACTGTGATCTGCGTTTTCACAATTTTCTGACATTCCATAGAAGGATTAATGGAGACAAAACAAAATATAGAACATTCTGAAGTTTTTTAACTTTTAATTGTAGAAATTCTTATTTAAGAAGCAGCTAAAGATTTTTACAAGCAAGGTCCACCCTACCTCTTAATATATGATAGATTAATCCTGAGAAAGCCATCTAGGGATTATTAATTTAAACACCATTGCTGATGTCTAATTCATAGTGGAAAGAGGAGCGTGATTAATGAACGGATGCCACTAATGACATTTCATCTCTACTTTTCTGCAGCTTCTATGTAGCACGAACTGCTGGTGAAACTGTACATATTTGCACATAGTGTGTGTGTGAGAGAGAGAGAGTGGGTTTGAGTGTGTAGGGTCTTTGCATGATTAATATAATCTAAACAGTTTGAGTGTCTGATGCCTCAGAGCTTATCTCAATCAGAAAATCAGCCTAAAATTTACCATCCACCATCTGTACATGTCAGGATTATCTTTATGAAGGACGTTGATTTCTGTTATATGGGTAATCTGCACATCTTAACATAGCTAAAGCAGATAACATTTTCAATATTTCACTTGAATGACTAAAGAGAAAAAAATCTGTAGTACCTTGGTTTCCAAATGTGTTGTATTTCATAAAATGGACTCAGAAATGTTGATCTAATTAAGTGTATTAATAATTAACAGTTTAATGATACTATGCTGCTGTGTTAAGTCCAGTATTTCCATGGACCTGTTTTCTCTATTAAGGTCATAAACTACAGCTCAGGCGAGGTTGGGCACGGCCACAACGAGTTCACCAAAAGAGTGGGCTTCAGTGCAACCATGCCCTCAGCCAACCTCTCCATCTATATCAACAACACGCAGGAGTCTGACTCCGGACGCTACATCTGCAGTGTCATCATCCTTAAAAGTCCTGGCATCACCGGAGAGATACACCTTAATGTTAAAGGTAATGGACCATAGCATCAGAGGCTTTGCTGAACATATTTTAAAGGATTTTTGGTCAGACCAGTCTGTTAAAAATCATATTTGTGTGAGCAAGCACTAAGCAAAAATAAATCTCATCTGCTGTTTCGGGATTCATTGGGCTCTGAGGTGATTATGTCATCTTCCAGCAGCAAATGGAAACAGGGGAGGGGCGTTAAAACATTTTCTTATTTGAATGCAATATGGCTACTGCCCTGAGAAATCTATGTTTGCAGTGGTTTTAAGCCTGACGTAAAAGTTCAAAATCAGGTCACTGATCAGTAACACTCGTTCTGTCTCTCTGTCTCTACAGTCCCTCCTTCTCCCCCAGTATGCACCATGACAGGGAACCCAGTGGTGAAAGGCAATGTGACTCTAAGCTGTAAGTCCAGTCATGGAAAACCCATCCCTCAGTACAAATGGACCAAAGCTGCACCCTTGTCTGAGGTCTTCTTCTCCCCAATGCAGAGTAAGTTAAATTATAGAAAAAATATACACTGACTTAGTATCTAGAAACAGAGATAGTTATGGTTTTTATTTGCCAAGATTTAGATTTTATTTCACCTTGGGTTTCACCAATCAGGCTACATACAGGTTCACTTATCCAATTGGTGGAGTTTTTTTTGGGAATGAAGACCGCAAGAACTCAGGAACTGCTTAAACTGAAAAATACTTTATCCTCCTCTTTTGCTTTTCAGGTTTTAATCTATATTTTTGTTTGATATTCCCCTAAAATATGTTAGAATCGAATATGAAGTTGTCATCAAATATCAGGTGTCTATTTCAAATTCATATAAATGTATACAGATTTCTGAAGAACTGCAATTTTCTATTTATTTATTCCATTATTTTGAGTTGAAAATGTTCATTGTGTCACACAAATAAGCCAAATTTTACACTGGCTCATCATGTCACATTCAGGCATCCATCTCATTTTTACCCTTTAAAGGAGTGTGTGTGTGGATTTAGTAGGATCTCATGGTTGGAGATTGCAACCTTCTAAATACCACTCCAACCAAACCCCTTCAACCTTCCCTTTCCAGTGGCCTTCAGGTAACGTAAAAATGCGAAAGATCCTCTGTAGAGCTGTTTGGTTTGTCTGTTCTGGACTACTGTAGAAACATGGTGGTGCCACATGGCGGGCTCTGTGAAAGGGGACCTGCTCTCTCTCTAGATATGAAGGGCTCATTCTAAGGTAATGAAAACATAACAATTCTAAAAATTCTTTCATTGTTAGAATATTATTTTCCTGCTACTAATCTATCCCCCTAAGTTCTTCACTCTAGACCTTTTGGCTACGTTCAGACTGCAGGCCTTAATTCTGATTTTTTTTCCCCCCAGATCCGATTTTTTTGCTGACAATTCACTTTATTTCTTAAATGTGGTCCAAATCAGATTCCATTGTGTACTGTCCGTGGACTGAAAGTGACCCACATGCGCAGAAGAACACAACATCACACACAGCATGCTGTGATACAGAAGTAAACAGAGCCATAGAGGTTAGCTCTGGTTAGCTCCTACTTGCTAACCCTCCAGTTTCTCACGGGAGACTCCAGTTTTTCATTGTCCTCTCACAGGTCACATTCCTTCTGAATAATTCAGTGTTTACAACTTTCTGTTCTTTTCATTACGGTTTCTGGCGCTGCACAATGCAACTGCCTGAGTCACTAACATTACCGTCTCTCTCTCTCTCTCCCTCCTCACTATGTCAGCACAGACATGCATGTAATTCAGAAGAGAGCTTGTGGTCCGGTGGATTTTAGGTGGAAGAAAGAGAATTTGTGAGCAGATGATAGCAGTGTAGAGAAAAAAGAGAGCCACACGTTTAATTATGGCCTTTGTGGAACTTTTGCATTCACCGTGGCTCTACAGCAGAACTGTGACAGCAGCTGCTCTAGAGTGACGTCAATGGCGCATCAATTCCGACCTGAATGTCCAGACTCAGGTCACATTTAAAAAGATACGATCTGTATCAGATTTGGACCACATATGGAAGTGGCCCAAATCCGAACTGGAAAATTCCATGTGACTTGGTCTGTTCACATTGTCATTAAAAGATCACATCTGGGTCACATATGGGGTTGGGTGTCGTTTAAAACTTCACAATACCAGTACCAAAACCATGATACCGATACTAATAGAGTACTTCATTCGATACCTTGCATAAGCTATTGTAGTTGATTGGTAGCATATTATTATTTTAATTTTTGTTATGGATCAGCAAGGTCATCTATTTTATTTTATTCTTGTTTCAAATAACTGTTACATAAATTATTGTGAAACTGTACCAGAATCCTCCTCATCCTAACTAGTTCATCCTCACAGGTAGTATTATACGGAGAAAGACTACAGCTTGTTTTTTTTTTACATTTACATTTACCCATTTGACAGACGCTTTTATCCAAAGCAACTTACATTTGAGGAACAACATACAAGCATCAACAAATCATCAAATACAGCACAAGATCTACAACTGACAATACATACTAGTAAGAGCTGCAATAAATACTAGTAAGAGCTAATTACACATGTCACATCAATATTGTGAATACCTAGGGAAAGAAGTAAGAGCACAAAAAAGTGCAATCAGTACAAGATATCAGGAAGTGCATGTTGTTATACGAGGAAGTGTTCTCGGAAGAGATAAGTTTTCATAAGCTTCTTGAAGTTAGAGACCCATGCTCTGTAGGCATGTGGTAGCTTGTTCCACCATTGTGGTGTCACAGGTGAAACCAGCCGGGACTGAGATTGCTTTGTGTGTAGAGATGACAGAGCCAGGCAGCGTTCGTTGGAGGAGCACAGTGGCCGAGAAGGAACGTAAACTTGTATTATGGAGTTTAGGTAGATGGGTGCAGAACCAGTAGTCACTCTGTATGCAAGCATTAGTGAATGTAGTTTAATGAGAGAGGAGGAGTGAATTAGTTTAGTGACCAAATAAGTTGTGGGAGATTAAGGTAATTTTTTGATACGTGTGTTGAAAGTAAACAACTGAAAATTATTTTGCTAACTTTCGGTCAATAACTTTTGATCTCTACGAGTGCTTTTCCTTTATTGGTGAGAAAACATAGTCACAAGTATATAACGAGAAAGGAGTCTGTTTAAACAAGTCACTTAACTACACTCAAAGACTCACAAACAGATCAAAAGAGACTGGAGCGTGGAGGTATTTTTATATACAGTTTATGGTGCAGACACATGAAAAAAAAAAGGCATTCTCTTTTCTTTCTATTGGTGTGTTGCTGGCGTGTTTGGCTGCAAAACCATACAAATAGGCTCTGCGATGGACTGGCGACCTATCCAGGGTGTACCCCACCTTTTGGCCAATGTCGGCTGGGATAGGCTCCAGCCCCCCCGCGACCCTGTACGCAGGATAATATGATCTATTGAAGTACTGGTTTGACTGGAGACGTTTCGATTCTACTTGATGCTGAGCTGTTTCGGTCGATACCATAAAGGTATCAAGTACCATTCCACGTCACATATGAGCAAAAAACCATTGATTTGGGTCATTTTAGCCTGCAGTCTGAACATAGCCTTTGATTTAGTAGTCGAAGGAAAAAAGGTGAGAGCAACATTCGCCTTTAGTAAAGTTATAGTCATGCAGCCTTGTTTCTCCGTAAACGTAGATATGTAACAAACAGAAACAAAAATGGCGGAGTAATGATCTATAAGCCTGTTCATATGCAGGTCTAAATATCACGCACCGTCCTGCTGCCCTTACATGCAGATATAGCTGAGTCCTTGTCGTCAGGTCACAAAATAAGAAGTCCCAGAGTATTGGCCTGTGGCCATTACTGATCCAGTATGTTTCAGATGCACCTCAGAGGAAGATCCTTGATCATGCTATAACATGCAGTATTTAATCCTCTTTACAGATTGAGACAACTCAAACCACACCATATTCCTATAACAGCACTGCCCATGCAAGTGAGATACAGTATATTTCTATAAGCTAAACTTCTGTTTTTGCATTATTTTATTTGTTTCCAGATGATGCTGCAGAGAAAGGACCATCTGTTTCTGAACAATAGGCTGATTGAGTATTGACCTAACTGCTTTGATCTTTAACCCTCATCTCTTTATAGCAGAAAAGTCCTCAGACTCATAAAATAGAAAACTACTCCCTCTGATTGTGCATTGACCCAGGTTTTTTGTAGTGCAATATGCAGCATTTACACAGACGTCACATATGTGTCTGCAGCCTCTTACATACCTTTGACACTCAAGTTTAACTCATCTTTTTATTTGATGTATGCTCTCTCTCTCTATGACACTTGAACTTTACTCTGTCACTGTTTATCTCTTTCAGCAATCTCTCTCTCTCTCCCTGTTTTTCTCTCTCTGCTGATCCTCTCTCTGCACTCCTCATTTCCTGTTAACCTTGGTGCCTAATCTAACAAGCCCCATGTCATTACTTGATCAACCCCTCTAAGAGGCATAAGTTGGATTTGGGACTGAGAGTGAAGCGCATCTCACTCTTCCACCCCCTCCCCATCCGTCTCTACCACTCCACTCCTCATTCATGCTCACACTCTCTCTGCCATTTTTCCTTCTCCAAAAAAAAACCCCAAAACAAAACAGAATGGAGATCTTGCCCTCAGCCTATGCTTGTCCTGGGGTTTATGGGTAAGGGTTTTCATACATTCTCATACATATTCCATTACAGCCATAAGCTGTAGAAAAGCTTTAAAGGAAAAAAATCAACCCGATATGTAAGAATGCTTATAGGATTATGTTTCAGAAATGAAAAAGGCTTAGCATAAGTGTCAAGCCAGGTGATAATCCCATTCAACCTGAAACATTCACATGGCCTTGTACATTGTTGATTAAATCATCAGAAAATGTGGATAAACTCTCCAGGAAAAGCAGGTCGTAGTGTGTCGTCACTGTAGTCATATGGAATAATAAAAAGTTGTTTCATTGTAATATTTCCTGAATATATCCATAATGTGGATTTTGCAAATATTATTTCCATTTTGTAAAATAAGGGTTGAATTTGTTCTTTAAATCTCTGTAGTATGTGTGTTGTGTTAGATTTAGTTATACTATTGGATCCACTTATCTTTTCATAGTGTGCTATATTTAGTAGTAGCCTATTCTGTCCCCTCCAAAGCTGGTTAGTGTGCACTAAATATTTTTGACAATCTTTTTGGACCAAAGGTCATAATCACTATTTAGAGTTCATAGTAGGGTTCAAATGATTTGTTGATCACTTAATCCATAGAAAATAGTAATTCAAAGGAATAGTGTGAAATTTTAAATAACAGGCAAATTTATTGCTGAGTTAACTAGGTTAGATAAGAATATATCAATACCACTGTTTTATGTATACCTACAGTAAATATAAAGCTACCACAAGGAGGCATGTACTGTATGCAAGGAGGTTAGCCACCGGTTAACAGGCAGAAACTACTGGCCTGGTTCCGTCATAACAAAATTCACTGACCAGCGCCTCTTAGTCACCTTATCTTCTTTGTCAAATTCGTTAAAGCTCATTAAAGTCACACTAATTAACACCTAAAAACCACAACATGGTGTTTTTGTAAGGATCAAATAAACGAGACATGTTCATTTGTCAGCTTTAGAGGTGCTGGTGAGAAGATTTTTGTAATCACTGTACAGAGCCAAGCTAGCTAGCTTTTTCCACCCGTTTCTAGTCATTCCAAGCTAAGCTAACTGGCTGCTAGCTGTATTTTAATTTACCGTACATGAGATTTATCGATTTTCTCATCTAACTAACTCATGGCAAGTAAGTGAATAAATCTATTTTTCGATAACAAATGCCATTCCAGCTTCTATAATTTGAGGGTTTGCTGAACTTCTCACTTCTGCATCATTTTAACCATATCTTTGTGTTTTGGACTATTTGTTTGAAAAAAAAAAGTAATTTAAAAAGCATCTTTATTATTGTAATCATTAGGTCCAGCCCGGTTAGAAACAGTTTACAATATAAATCAGTGGCACTTAAATGTAAGCAATGATTGAATACAATGCATAAATAGAATAGTGATTGAACAGACAGATATGTGCCCTGTACATTCATGTTTTAGTTTCCAAGTGCACATTGTGTCCACTAGAATGTAGATTTTAGTAGACATGTATTTTCTTTAATCTATCTTTACCCAGTAGTCCGGCAAGATGAAATGAATAGGAAAGAGTATATTACAGTGTGGTTTTGCATTAGTATCCTGATTCCTTTATGTTTTAAAATGTGTCTTCTTGACACAAAGAGAGTGTGTGTGTGTGTGTGTGTGTGTGTGTGTTTACATTCATTATGAAAACTAATCCACTGATGCTTGGGCCATGTCACGTGAGGAGTCAAACTATGAGCTTCATATAGAAATGCTGCTGATTAATGCTTACATTAATCACGTGTCATATGTCAAGGCTTTGACAAATGCTGCTCATTGACCTTGCAGTGATGGCAGGGTAATATGAGTAATGCTCCTGTCTTGACATGAGACAGCACATACTGAAACCCCAGCTCTGCTGCTGCAGGGATCTGATCACTGTGCAGGTTTGAAATCACGCCAAACTCAGAGTCAGCTGATGTTCTGCTAATCTGTCACAATTGGGTTGGGTTCTTCACAGCTGGTTTTCAAGCCTGGGGATTAAATGATCAGAGAGGGACAGGTGCATATCACACTCATGCCAATGTTTTATTTGGCGCCCAGTTTTGTTTTGATTTCTGAGGCATGATTTTAATAGTCTGGTTAAAAGGTTAACAATAAAGCTATGATTTGTCAATGAATATCAGCTATTCTTACTTTGAATTTTAATATTTTTAGTGTAAGTGATATACATATTTAATTGTGTAGTCACATACTTAAATTGAAAAATGTAGATTAACACTGACAAGTAGTGCTTGATTACAGTTAACAATTTCTGACTTTTTCATGCATTTCCACTTTTAGTTCAGCACAATGTAATGTTTGAGACAAATTTACTGAAGTTCTACTGTTGGCAGGGGTTTGAACGCACCTACCTACATTAATCTCCCTCCTGGTGGTGCAGAAGCATATGGTGCAGACAAAACTCACCCAGCTGTTTGGATAAAATGATTATTAAGGATTTTCTAGTCTCATGCATTAATATGCTGCTTGCTGGCATAATGTGAACCTTGACTTTTCATCTGGGACGATTTGGATGAGTCCCTGGGTTGCATTACTTTTCTCTTTGTGGGGATTGACTCGGTGCAGAGCGCTGCATGCAAACATGTATGCTTGTAAGACACCACCATCCCTCCGAACACTTTGGGAGGGTGATTCCACAAAAGAGACACACCCACTCTCTTTTCCTTACGATCCCCACGAAAGCAAAAAACACATCTGATGAAGAAACGTGACATCTAAGATTGGATTTTGGAGGATTTGTTGTGATAAATCGCTTATAAAGCTTGTTTATTTTTCTACAGCCTATGTTTACAACAACACAGCATTTTGAAAACCAGATGTGCCAAGAGGAACAGATTGTGATAAATGGAAATACACAGTTGTGAAAGCACTGAGATGAACGCACACACATTTACTGCTGTGTCATGACCTTGGTGTGGGAAAATATTAAGACAAAAATTGCTGACAGACATCGTTATGTAGCAAGCCTGCAGAATCCTCTGCAGAGCTGTCTGCTGGGGGATTGCACCAATGCCAAACTATAATACTGGAGATATTGTATAAGGGCTGATACAGGATTAGATTCTGGATTAAGGGTGGGAATCGGTAAGTAATGATTCAACAATACCATGATATGTTGCACATAATAATGGTATAGTGATATAATAATGTCTTGTGTACCACAGAATCATTTATATCTGTAAATGAAGAGAAAACACACCCCTATAATTAAAAAATTATTTGTCAATAAGGAAACCAGGAATCATTTACTGCATTATGTAATGCATTCTGTGTCACATTAGTTGAAGCTTTTTTGACAAACACACTAACATGCAGAAATATGCAAGTAAAAATGTAAAACTGTCTCAGAAATCAGAAATATCTAAGGAAACATAATAGCAGGAATATCTATCAATTTCTGATGTCAAATGATGGTGCCGTTTCCTTTCTACATGATCTATGAAAGAAATTTCTATACAGCTCATTCTTGCATTACATTGTATTATGACATTCTTTGACAGTAAGTGCTCTTACTTATGTCAACCTGTATAGTAGTCTTGGCTAGTTGTACAATGCCCGAATGACATAAATATATAGTTGTGACATGTGTGTGTAACTGTGTGATTGTTTTGCAGACGAGAGACACGGCACCCTCCGGCTGAGCAACCTTACTAAAAGCATGTCAGGGAAGTACATCTGCCGAGCCAGCAACACTGCCGGCTCAGACACGTGCTCCATTAACCTGGAGGTTATCACCTGTGCGTACACATTAAAACCTTTTTGTTCCACTGCACAGCAGCGTATTCAACACAGTGTTTTTAAATAACATAGATGTGATGCTCATTGAGTATAAATACTGATCTGACATCTGTTTTCCAGCTTCCAATGCAGGCATGATTGCAGCAGCTACACTGGGGTTGATAGTGGGACTGGTGGCCATGGTGCTCTTCCTCATATTCATACTGAGAAGGAGAGGGGACACAGAGGAGGAAATAGCTAACGAGATCAAGTGAGAGTTTCACATATCGTATTCATATCACATAGTGACGCAAAATTGAATGAATTCTAAAGTAGTGTATTGCACACTTTTAATTTAAATGTACTACTATATACCCAAAAGTGCAATAACAAGGTTTGCAAACACTTTAAACAAACAAGGTGCTTTTTAGCTGCAGTATTCTCTTTACACAGTAGTAATGAAATATTTCTTGTAAATCTGAAATTACACATTAATGTAATCAAATATAAAACCTGCAACTGCAGGGGTATTACCTTTTATAGATTGTTAAAACAAGTTAAGAGTCCAGAGCCACGATCATAACATCCTAACAGGCACCTTATGAGCAACAGGTTAACGTAATAAATATGTGTGTGTGTGTATATATATATATGTGTGTGTGTGTGTGTGTGTGTATACATACACAACATCAGAGGTCTCTGTCCAGAAGAGTGCAGTCCTAGGAACAGCTAAGATACTGCGCAGAACCGTAGAGGACCTGAGCTTGAGGATCAGAAACATACCACCCCACAAGGAGAGTAAGAGGGGGAATATTTTTTTGATAGATAGATAGATGACCCCGAATAGTCGAAGATGCTTCAATGGGCAGAGCCAGATTCGACTGTCAATCTCAGTCAAATCTCATCATGCCATTTTGGCGATATGGGGATGCTCAACGTCTGTTTTTATATAGAACTACCAGTTTTCTCCCAATAAGTTAATATACAGCCTATTACAATATACACCTCAACATTTAATGCCCTAAATAAACATTCAGTAAATCTTTTAAAAGTGCTTGGATAAATTCAAAATTGTAATCCTAACACTGGGTCATCAGTGCGCATTTGTAGGTGTAGCGTGTATGTAGTGGCAGAAGAGCAACACTTGCTGAAGAGACTGAGGCCCAGCTTCACTGGTGTTGTGCCAAGTTCTCCGCACCTCGCAGGACTTTTGGATAATTTATCACCGTTGATGAACCTCACTAAGAATATTTTGTTTTTAAATAGCCTGCTACTTGAAATAGACCAGCGAAGAACCGCAACGTGCATGCAGCTGCAGCACGACATGCACACAAAACTCTGCACAAGACCGGTGAATGACAGGCAAAAGAGAGAGAAAGAAAAGGTTCTTCAAAAAGCCTCAGTTTAGCTGGATGAATAGAGACTGTAGCTCTGCAGCTTCTCAAGATTGAAGTGGAGCTACCCTCAGTAACCCCCCCCCCTTTCATCGTGGAAGACCAAATGCAGGAAAGCTCCCAGCCCAAGCACTTCCTGGCAAACAGAAATACGCCTTAAACCTCACAGGTGCCCCCCACATCAGCCCCTATCTACAATCTTCGTCTGTCCACCCAAAAGGGCTCTTACAAATGAAGTAACAATAGAATTGAATGCATTTGAATTGTTGTTTAAAAAGTAAGATCCTGTGTTTAACCAGAAATAGCCGTTATATCACTCTCTTCAAAGCCATTAAACTCCATTGACAAAAACAGTACTTTTAATGTTATCGCTGCCAGGTTATTGTGCGATTTAAGCTTTTTAAAGCTTTTTGTGTGATTTTGGTGTTCAAAAGATTAGTTCTGAACTAACTTAAGCTGTTGTGTGGGGCACTTTTGACGCTGAAGGCTTGTTTCTGTTTGCCTGATAAACGGGAACAGCTTGGCCTGGGAGGTTTCCTGCATTCGGTCTTCCACGATGAAAGATTATAAATTACTTCATCAGAAGAAGAATATGGTTCCCAGTATTTTTGGCTCATACATGTATTTGTGAGTGTGTTTGTAATCTCTTCATTGCTCCACATAGCTGATTTGATAGCTGATAGATTTCTTGCTGATTTGGTCATAGTGTCACATTTCTTACATCCATACGGATTAATCACATCGAAAACGATAGATAGATCGATAGATAAAACCAGCATTAATATAATGAGATAAATCAAACAAGGCCATAATAATGTCTACTTATGAATGACATTAGCCGACACTAGAAAAGACTTAATGTGAGCAAGTTATGATTTCACTATTTCCTTTTTTCCTCACTCTACTTCCTTCTGCCATAGGGAGGATGCTCAGGCACCAAAGCGAGTATCATGGGCAAAGAGTAACACCGGTTCAGACATCGTATCCAAGAACGGCACACTGTCATCCATAGCCACCAGCCCTCGCCCCCGAGAACCCCACCAGCCAAACTTCCGCTACCCATACTCCCCCATGTCAGCTTCAGACACGGGCTCGGTGATCAACGCCTACCAGCTGCGACCTGGAGAAGCCAACACGCTACAGGGACTTCCTGGTTACAACATGGGAGGCACCCCATCGCGTAAACACAAACGGCCTCCCAGTACAAACGGGGGCCCTCCGCAGCTTCAAAGGAGCCCTGCAGTTGCCATCCCTAACAGGACTGAGGGGGCTCAGCCTCAGGTGCCACCTCCGCTCACTGTGCCCCCACAAATGAGCTCCTCCACTCTGACACGCATGGGAGCCATTGCTGTCATGGTGCCTGCACAAAGCCAAGCTGGCTCGCTGGTGTAGCCAGCAGAAACCTTTGATGGGAAAATAAAAAAGACAGCGGTTATGGATGGAGAGAAAGTATGCCTTGAAATGGAAAAGCACTTTCTCCATAAAGACCTGAGCGGTTGTTTGAGAAGAAAATGTGTCGCAGATTGTTTGTGTTTGATTTGCACAAGCTCTCCCTTCAGTTTGTTGATTTTAGTCTCTTTTTGTATGCTGACTTCTGGTTCAATAAAGAGAAATATATTTTTATTCACACTCTTATAATGACATCCTCAAAATGATATCCAAAAGTGATTTTTAGGCAGTATAGGCCTACATTATTCCAGGAGAGTTGTGCTAATTTAATGCAATGTGTCTGGAGACTGTAAATCATAGTGAAGAGTTCAGTTCACTTAGTTTTCCAGTTCTTGCAAAATATGGCTTGGCTACATTTTTATGACACACACACATATACAGTATATATATATATATATATATATATATATATATAAANAGATATAACTGGCTGTGTATGGTATGGATTACTTTTCAGACACTTCTCTCAGGCTAACTGCACTAGTTCAGAATCACAATTCAGGTATTTCAAACTTAATCTTTATGTCTTGCTTTCTTTGACCCACATTTACATTGTGTTCACATAAGGGTTGTTTATTTTAACAATGTCAGTATGGTTTCATGACTGATGTCTACTGAGAGAACATACTTAATGAGTATATTGCCTGTCATGGTAGATGGAATGTAACCAAATAGTGAGTTCAACATTGTTGAAGTTGATGGTTTCTGACCATTTTGTTCAAAGGTGCTTGGTATAACTTGATTTAATTACAGTAAACATATGAAGCCATTAGTTGGGGTGAGTGGGGCTGATGGTCTTTGTTTCTTTTTCTTGTAAGTATACTAAACTCTGCAAGTGTGTGGCAGTGACGTATTGATGCTGAAATACAGTATGTAGCACTTTTAATGCAGTTTGGATTGTTGACAATTTTTTTTCAATAAAGTGTTCTGGAGTGTTGACTGACTTATCACTACACTTATAAACACATTATTACTCTTATTAAGTCATTCTGTAGCTAGTGTTTATATTTTACCACTAGATGGCAGAATTAAGTCATAGTCATTTAATCAGTTCTCCAGGTGGGTTGGAACTCCCAGCCAACCAGGGCGGTGATTTTTGAGGACTGTGCCGTTCCAGTGGCCAACCGGCTTGGTGAGGAAGGACAAGGATTCATCATTGCCATGAAAGGCCCGAATGGAGGCAGGATTAATATCGGTGAGGAGGAAAACACTGTCAAATAGTTGCCCATCTGTTGTACTTAATGATACCCAA
>JAPMOB010209543.1:0-14806 GCA_029875015.1 Lepomis gibbosus
GCTCCCTGCATGCTGGCTAATAACTTTTTTAAGCTGGGTCTCCGACACTGACAGCGTTGTGTTGGACAGATTTGTGCAGCAGAGCGGAGCTCCAAGAGGGAGAGAGAGCGAGAGATACGGTGAGAGAGACGAGCGAGAGGAAGTGCTGCGCTCCGGCGCTCTGCAATCAAATACGATTTGTAATAGGCTTAGTAAAAAAATCGCAAATCAATCTGTGGCGGTCAGCTTTGATACTGTGGCCGCCACAAATAGGCCTAAATGAACGTATGGGAAACACTGGATCATCTGACTTAGATGTTACAATGTGAAGTCTACCTTTGCCCTGCAGAGACTAAAGACGCTTTGAATGCGCCGTTAATGGAAAGTGAAAGTTTTTCATTTGCCGGCTTGTTAAGGAGCGACACAGGCTGCTTTCCAACATGGCCAGCAGTGCAATGTGTGCGCTCACTGATTTTCAGTTATATTATTAGAACAACAAAGCCTTAAACTGAAAAAGCATTTGCCTGATTTTTTAAATGTTGGCATCTGCCCAGCTCTGTGACTGATGAGCGCCCGACACCAGGCGCTCTTCTGCGTAACTGCGCACAGACTGGATCATTTCGGTTAATGAAGCAAAATGCAGATTACAGACTGGTGAAGTTATAAAAGGTATGAATGGAAAATGTAGCGCAATTAAAAGTTTACTTGCCTATATAATATACTGGAGGAAAGAGTATAAAGGTGCAGTTTTTAAAAGGTGTGAACGTGAAAAGGTGCCGATTACCTTTTTAAAAAAAAAATATTTATCTTTCCAAATTTAAGTTATTTGTAACAAGTTCCTACCCAGCCTGCAGCAGGAGTCCTCAGTGCTGTCTTCAGGTAGACTGTAAGTAACAGCAGCACAAAACAAACGGACTATTGAGGCACTTTGCTGCACCCTCCTGAGCGAACTCTTTTTGTCCCCCCCATGTATAATGGCTCCTACGCGTATGTATAAAACAGATATATGAGTATATAATGTGGGTTTTGTCATTCATGGTCTGTTGCATTTAAAAAACTCTTTTTCCCATGGTGCACTTGGAGGGGGGCGTCGCAGCACTCACGGCTTCACGCTGAATAGCGAGCATGAACTGAACTGTAAATAAGTCCTCAATAATATTCCAGTTTTGATCCCGTTTTGCGGCCGTGTCAGTCGGACAGCATGGCCTCGGAGGAGGACGACGCTCTGCTGCTTTTAATCTACCAGCACCTGAAGGTGAACGGCTACGAGAAAGCTGCCAAGGTTCTGCGAAAACACGTTTCTCAGGTAAGAAGTTTGGTGTGATTCTGCAACATGTACGGCTTGTTTCAGTGTTACAACCGACCTGACTGGGTTGTACCTCGCTGTTTTTGTTAATTCAGTCTTAGTGATGATTTTATAGCTATTTCTTGAGCGGACACGCGCGTACGCTATCTTATATAACAACATGAATTAAATATAAATGTGATTTCAGTGTGTTTTCTGCTGCAGTGTGGCAGTCAGTAAGCTGCAGGTCTGCTCTGAGTGTGTGTTAAAGCACATGGCTCCTTGTTCAGGCCTCCTGGAGGAAAAGAACATTATGTTACAGGACCTGCATGGCCCTAAAAAGAGCCCTGCTGCAGGCCTGCTGCTGCACTCTGACACACCATTCAAAACCTCCATACAGTTTTGTAGTGTTTAGTGATAAAAGTTGTTCATTTTTCTTTAAATGTCTTAGGGTTGCAATTATTACTCGATTAGTCGATTGACAGAAAGTTAATCTGCAAATATTTTGATAATCAATTAATTGGTCATTTTTCAAAAGGAAATGCAAAGTGATATTGTTACTTACACTATAGTATTGGCTGTTGGTTTGACAAAACAGGACATTTGATGATGCCACTCGGGCTTTAGGAAACTGTGATTGCAATTGTTGACTGTTTTCTCATATGTTAGAGATCAAATGATTAACTGATTATTAAAAAGCACAATGGCCACAGTAACTTATGATACTAACAGTTGTTAGTACAAGTTGCTGACAGTCTTTTTTAAGAAGACCGCAATAGAGAAAATGGTCTTGACAACATTCTGAAAATTAAAACATCGATCTCAAGTGCTCCTACAGAGTCCCTGTTCTTTTAATATAAAAAATAATATAAATAAAATATAAATAAAACTTGAAAAATATGGCTTCAGGATGGTGATTGCAGAGAAAGACTTAATGTGTTTGTTTGTTTGTGTTTGTGAAGGTGGAGACACCAGAGGAGGGCTCCAACCTCCATGATATCTACACAGGCTGGAGGAAGTAAGTCAGAAATGTCACACAGTACAGGGCGTCTCTACCTTTCTTTTTAATAAAACATTTTAGCTGTCAAAAAACAAACAGGTTTAAATATTACCATTCTCAAATGTCGTACGCCACTTTAGATAGTTTGATGGATTATGATAAAATTCTTAATTTCAGGGCAGCCAAGTCACATAAATCATGAAAACAAATGAGGTAAGGACACTCGAGGAGAATAGAGACTGAATAAAAACTTGCACACTAAAATAGAGAACACACTTTACAGTGATAGTGCCCAATACTGTAATAGTGCCCAATAATACTGTACTGCATGTGGAATTGCATGTAGATAATATTGTTTTCTTAGGCTGAACAATTAATCGAAATATTATCGAAATCGCAATATGGCCGAGTGCAATATCCAAATCACAGGAGCGGCAGTTTTTTGATAAAGGTGAAAGTTTTGCATTGCTACAACAACGCCCTGGCCTTAAAATGATATCCTCCATATGTAAGGGAACACTCTAGTTTGGTACATCTACTATACCATACAGTTGGGTTGCATTGAGCATCCATAGGTTTCTCTAAACTGTCTGTATGAAACGGATGTGACTAGTAATCTGTGTGTGTGTGTGTGTGTGTGTGTGTGTGTATGACTGCCTGCCTGGCCTTCTGCCCAGTGCACTGCATTCTGGGATTGGCTTCAAATCCCCGCCACCCTGAAAAGGATTAAATGGGCTGCAGATGAATGATGGGAATGGATGACCTCAGCTCACGTCTCTGATTCCTCGCTGTGAATCTCAGACTAAAATTATACAAATCAAAGCCATTCATTGTATTGGCCGGCCCAAATGTATGACAAACCCTCCGTTTCCAAAAACTAATTTGGATGAGAAACACATCATTAGACTAGTAGGAAAGTTTCTTTGAGTCTCACCTCTGGCGCCTTTTCTGTTGTCAAAGGTCAACTGTAGCTTGTCCAAGTATGTTCTCAAGTTGAACTAATTCTTCCTTCCTTCTCATCAGTCACATACACATTCCCCTGTCAGAATGAGTTTCACATTGTTCAGACTCCTTCAGTTCCTCGTCATGACGTTTACAGACATCTGTAAGTCTTGGCTGCTTGATCATTTGGTCCCCTGTCAGTTTCTGCAGTAAAGACGCCTTTCGACTTTTTACACTCTTCATTACCTCGAAAAAGCATACCAAAAAAATCAGCATACTTAACCACTTAACGCTAACAGAAATTGACACATTACATGCAACGTCACGTGTCCATCAAACTGGGAAGTTGGAAGTTAAAGTTCTCAAAGGAAACAACGCGTCTTTCTTAAGATTGATTACCAAGATCTTCACCACCATCCACACTTTAAGTTTTGTTTCCAGCTGTGAGCAGCTCCTCCATCTATCTGTCGACAGCATACTCAAAATACGACCGTGTTCTGTCAAGAGTACAATTTGTTTTGTCAGTTATATATTAAAAACCTGCATAGACTTAGTAGGTAGGAGAGATTTTGGACACGCTGTATGGACATGGACCTGAAGAAACGTGCTAACTAGGGCTACAACGATAAGTTATTTAATCCATTAGCTGTTATATTAGTTTTTATAATGTTATATTCATCAGCAGCTGAATGTCAGATGAACATTTTCTAGTCTCTTTACTCCTCTATGACAGTAAAGAAATTTGGCTGTGGACAAAACAAGATATTTGAGGACGTCATCTTAGGCTTTGGGAAACACTGATCGACATTTTTCTGAACTTAACAACTAGTTAAATAATCAAAAGATTAGTAGCAGCCTAATGCTAACCTAGCAACAAGGCGACCATAATGCAACACTCCCAATGTAGTGCGACATAGGAACCGGCTCTCGCTCCTGGCTAGGAGAACATCTGCTGCTGCAAATACATAAATGTCTGATCCTTGAGTAGAGTAGAGTAACAAGTAACGATTATTTTCATTGTCAATTAACCCGTCATTAGTTTCCTTATTAATCGATTAGTTGTTATGTAGTCTTATATTTAAGCCTATACAGCGAAATTGGGGATATCAGGGCCGACCCGGGCCTATTTTAATGGATCAGTATTGGCTACAATAAAGCTGGTCAAAATCCTTTCTTTACTGAACTCTGCTGTGTTTTGTTGACCTGCAGCGCTGCTGTCTTTAATGAACCTATACATTTAATCAACATTTAGGTAAATGGAAGTATTTGGAGCATCTGGATCTGAGATTTTATTATTAAAGAAACTTGGATCGAGATCAGGGCCAGAAACACTTGATCAGAACATCTTAAATAAATACTTGATTATAGTAAAATATTTTGAATTCTGGATGTTTCAATCTCTATGATCACTTTCCAGTCTGTCAAAATCAGCCAGAAATAAAATTGTGTGTGTGTGTTGCAGGCTGTGCTCTCTAGCTCAGCATGCCAAGCAGGAGACAGAAGACTCCACTACTTTGAAGAAGAAATGCATCAAAGCAGAACCTGCCACCAGCGAAGAAGAAGAGGTCATAGAGGCCAAACTCTCCGACGCCACAGAAGAAAATAACGTGGATGCCAAACCTCCACTTGGTTAATGTTTTTTATTTTTTGTTTGTGTGTGTTTTGGGTGTATTTTTTTCCTTCCCAGGATGTATGTAGTATCTATATCTAGTAGTTCTAGTCAGTTGTTCGTTTGGAGCTTATAGTTTTTAGTTGGATAATTGTACTTATTTGAACATGTTTGTGTATTTGATTGTGTTTTAATTTGTTTTGTTATTTTAAAATTTTTTTTTTAACCATAACCCCTAGACACCCTGTCTTACAGGAATTTTGTGCCCCTGTTTCAGAGTCCATGACGGGCGCTGAGAGCGCCTCTGAGCAGCTGCTGCATCCTACAGCTGAAACCAAAACAACAGACGCAGACAGTGGGAGCGCTGACGTGTCTGACAGTGAGGAAGAAGAAAAAAAAGAGGAGGAAGAAACAAAAACAGAGCAAGAGGTGAGCAGAGAACAACACAATAAACACATGACAGCGTACTGACGGATATGCTGATACATAGATGTAGAACTCACATGGCAGTGGCTGCATAGAGGTGAGAGAAGAAGATGGAAGGTCACCAGTTTGAATCCCTGAACCGTCCTGAAATGGAGAGCGGGGAAAGGAAAGTGAGCGATGCTGTCCCCTCCCTCCACCTGTGAGCTTTAAACCCTCAGCTTCCTTTTGTTTTCAGGCTGTATATTCAAGTTTGAACCAGAGTTTGATGGAATGCCCCTCCCCCCTAATCTGACATTCCTTCACACTTGTTTTTTTTATTGTTGTTACGGTCCATGTGCTGCTTGCACATGTGTCCTTTCAGTCAACAAAGTGCAGCTGTTGACCACCGTTGCCAGGAGATGAGATTTGGACCCTTATTGACTGGCTGCGTCCATGTCTGCAGAACAGACACCCGTTCGATAAATGAGCGGCAGAAAGTCCGACTTCCACCTCAAAGAGTCATTTTCGTTCTCTGGTTTTCTTGCTAACAAATCAAGAATACCAATTATGATGTTATGACATGACATAATTAGATTATTAATTTCACAATGTTTGCGCGTCAAAGACAAAGAAAAGACATGATACACAAAGAAATTCAATTTAAGAATACGACTAATTACGTTACGACATGCACACAGATGCGCACAGCCTTCTGAGTGCATGTGAACTATTTGTTTTTGTTTTTTGCTAAAACAGACGTGATCGAATGCCAATCATTTCTTTACTTTTAGTGTGGAGTCCTCAGTAAAAGGTGTTTTTTTTTACAAACTGTGAAAGCAAATTTCCTCCACTGAGGACAATAAAAGAATGAATCTAAATCTGAATCTAATACAATTAGCTGATAATGTCTTGTGTTGCATCCTCCCAGTATAACTGTAATTCATTTTGTGTCAATAATTTAAGTTTATGCACTTTATAAGGAACATGTTATATATTATAATGTTGATTTAGTTTTCTGCATCTGTTTTATTTCAGTGTGTCAGATAAATATTTAATCAACATTTAGGTAAATATAAGTATCGGATCGGATAGCCACAATTAAAGGACTCAGATGGGGATCAGAGCCAAAACAATCTTCACTGCGACATCCCTATATTTATATATTGATATAAATCCTGTGCACAATAGTATACTATTGTAAAAAGATTTGATTTGAAGTTTTTTCCGCATGTCTGTGAAGATTCATCCAGGTTATATTTATACAAGGAGGGCTGACTTAAGGGCAACTGGACTGAAGATCCTTGAACACGTTTGGTGTTTCATTCATTTCATCCATTTCGTGTCCCCTTCATCTGACTCTCTTGTCATGTAGCTAATGTAATATACATCCTGGAAAAAAATATCCAGGATCTCAAAGTGGATTAAACTACAGAGGAGAAGGCGGCGGCTGAATGAAACATGACCACACGATCCAAGACTACAATATACCAGATCTGACTAATGATAACTGATGATGGAGGAACCAAAAAGAAGTGGCAAATTAGTATTGAGTATGGCTGCCTCTATCTCACACACACACACACACACACACACATAGCTGTTGTCCAGTCACTGCAATAATGTGCTGATAGATGGACAGTAGCTCCAGTGTTATTATTATATGCCTCTGAAATACACACACACACACATTTCTCTCCTGTATCTGTTCGTCTGTATTCGTTTGCTCGTTTGTTATTTCTGTGTGTGTGTGAGTGTGTGTGTGTGTGTGTGAGTGTGTGTGTGTCCAAGTCTTGTCTCTGTTCTTTTCTGTTGGCCCAGTGATGCAGCAGATAATGCTGTTTGGACTGAAACTCTGAGTGTGTGACAAAATGATAATCTCCTGAGACAAATTGTGTGTGTGTGTGTGTGTGTGTGTTTCTGTCAGTGTGTTAATGGCTCTTTTGTGGTTCTGTCTCAAAACCTGATTACTTTCCTTTGTGTCCGTCAGCAGAAGAGTTTGTACAGATTTCTCTCTCTCCGCTAAGGCGACTGCAGCACGGCACTACTGCGCTGATCTCTTAACATAACAAAGGTGTTTCTACTGAGCAGAATTAAAAGCAGACCCGTTTTTGTTTTTTTGTTTCTTTTGTTTTCTTCCTCCCAGCTGGTCAAATTAAATGTGGCCCACATGCAGAGGATAACATTAATGCAGTCTGCAAATGCATACTTTTTAATGGCTGCTTTTTGATTAGTAGATTCACACTGTTCAGCTGGGAATGAATTGGTCCTACTAAAAAAAAGTTTTGTGTTTCCAAACCCTCAGACATCTGCTGTGCCATAGAGCTCCGTTCTTGTCTAAAACTATTAAAAACGCATGAATGAGCCACTGTTGCACTGGGTGACATGTTCCTTCATCACACATACCGTAGTTCATTTAAACTTAATCACACATACAAACGTCCTGCCGCCGTCAATAAGTCACTGAAAATAGTCGTCGGTTTGAGTAACGGTTGCTAAAAACTTAAATACCCAACTGTTGTCAGCCCTTTTTGAAAATGACTGTATTCATTCATGACCAGTTTTTAGAGATGACCATCTTCAGACAGGGCAGTCAGAAAATATTGGAAGAATGACTTAACCTAGTCCACAATACATGATTTTAAGCTTGATTTGCCGCTTGGTGACCGTCTGTTGGCGTCCACCAGTTATTATTTATGAACTACTCAACGACGTATCATAATGGCTCCCTGACACATTGGAGAACGCCACAGCGACATCAAGACTGCCATCACAAGACGGCAAGTCGTGAAGTCTGCACGAGCCTTTTCACGGGATGTGACAATAAGAAAAACAGATTTTTGTCAGCATTACTATTTAAAAAAAAAATCCCATTTCAGGGGTCCATAAAAAAGATGCTCAAATATCTTTATAGCTTTATGACCCCACCAGCTGGATTCTCTAACCAATGGGAAAGGACAAAATGTAGTGCCCTGTTGTACATATTTTGCAGGCAGCTGCCGTCGAAGTGTCCGCTGAGGCACCTAACAAGGCAGAAAGTTCCAGGCCCAGCTCCTCAGACTCTGAGGAAGAGGCTGAACCCAGCTCCAGCCAGGCCGACCCTGGACAAGCTCCCTGTGATCGGGCCGAGGATCAGCTCACTGCCCCTGATCCAGCCGCGGCCTCCAGTTTGGACAGCGTGAGCAGTAAGCAGCATGAAGAGGACGACGATGAGCCAAAACAGGTTAGTAACCTGGGGCTGGATCCAAAGTATGTGGTTTTGTGAGATCCTTTCTCCAACGAGCATAAAAAACTTGGAAGTGCAGCCAAGATTTTCATATCCTTATCAGTTCTGGCTTTTCCACTAAAGTCTATCTACCTGTCCAACGAATGGAACCCTTTGATCAAATTTATCTCTGCTCTCAACGCCTGCATTTTCTTTCTCCTACCCTCCTACAGGAGTGAACATCACTCCAACTTCTCTTTGAAGATGTGACAGTTAAATGTTGCATTGTTTTCTAAGCAAGCACATATTTATCATTCATAAGATTTGAGCCGCCAACAAGCTTGTCTTTTAACGTCTCACTCCCCCAAACCGCTGTGGAAGGTAAAGAAATGAGCAGAAATGTCACTTTCAACCACAACTCCTAAAAAGACGACTGAAAGGAGTGCTCGTTGATTCCTGGCACAGCCGAGCCTCCGTTCCCTCAGCTCAGCCTCTGCACATCTGAAACTTATTTTGCAGGAGGACTGTGACCGGCTGAAGTGCATTGTTTGTGCAGATTCCTGTAGGGAACACTTCAAGCAGTTCTTTTTTTTGCTGAGTAATGAAGTTTTCAAAGAATGTTCTGCCATGTGAGGGTTTGGGATTAAATGTCACTATACCTGATGTTAGCTGTCTTATATAAGACAGGAAACCGCTACAAGCTGCTGTGGATGAGCAATCTGTATGATATAGTTGTCTGTTTGAAAATGGCAACTCAATTTAAAGCCCTGCACATTTACATTGTTTAAAACAAGGTTTTTAAAGTTTGGTGCCTATTGGCATTAACTTCAGCTGCACGCTACATAAAAAAAAGAAAACATACATTCACAAGAGTTTTGTAAAAGAACACACTGTGTCTCAGAGGAAAAGTCATTTGTCATTTTTAAATGTGATGGTTTTGTCCAAACTTCAGCACCTCATGATGATTTTGAACCTACAGCCGGTCAATTTAAAGTGCCAAATGTATTTTTCACATGTTCAATTCAGCACAATTCTGGTTTATTACAACGTGCGTGCTTATTTTCATTGTTTTGGCCATCCTTCATATCAGTGCTAATAACACTTTACACACCATGTTAATCACTCCGGTCTGGGAAAGAGAAGTCAGGTAGGACAACACAGCAGACAGTAAACAAAACCCCAGGTCAGACAAACCTAATTGGGGGAGAAAACAAAGGTGTATAGTGAACAACACAGCTGACTCTGTGGTGCTGGTTCCTTACTTGCTGTAGCTTTGCGCTTGTTTAAACCTGTCTCACCGCGTGACTGATCGTGTTTGCTGCTCCGTCTGACTTCTTGATGTAATTATGATGACATTGTACTCAGCGAAGTCTTGGAAACATGGCTAAAAAATTATAGAAATAAAGTGCGGAACTATGAAAGATCCCAGATCTAACACGCTGAAATTATCCTTTAACCTCCACAGTAACGAAAATAAGAATTGTTTCAGTATCAGATAGTCGTCTCTCTGCTCTGTTTTCCTTCCTCAGGAGACAGAAGCAGCCACGGGCGCCTCTGAGGTCAGAGATGAAACCTCTGCATTTGAACAGACGGCCGTCAGTCAAACAGAGGCCAAGCCTTCCTCCACTCAGGAGGCCTCTGAAGCAGATTCCTCAGAAGATGAAGAAGGCGGCGCTGCAGAGGTGCAGTATTGGTTGATTTAATTAACATCAAAGTGTTCATGTACTGGCGGCCTGGTGGTAAACCTTTAACTCACTGCAGCTTTTTGTTGTTCACTGGAAAGGATGTGATCTGTGTCGTGGACAGGGGACGTAAGAAATGAAATGAAGCAAGAAAGAAAGAAATGGCGGGAAAAAAGCCATCTGAGAAAGTCTTCATGTCTGGTGTTGGAGAATGTTGTTGACCTGTTGATTCCTCTTGCAGAAGCCCAGCCAGGCCGACCCCCCCGCATCCCCCCCGACAGCTCAGGAGACCAATGACCAGACGGCAGAGAGTGAAGCCCCGCCCCCTGCAGGTATGAACAACCAATAGACGTTTGAATACCAGGCTGTTCTTTCCGCGTTATGGACGGCATCTTTTCGGTCTGTTTCTCACTGCACTGACAGGAATCACAAGCTGTTGTGAAGAAGCTGCTCAGAGGGTTCGGTGTGGCTTCTTTTTTTTCTTTAGAGGCCCTTCAGCAGATTTCAAAGCTACAGATGAAAGAGCGCATGCTTTTCTATCATTTATTTTGAAAATCTAAACAGAAAGGATGCTGGACAGTCAGACAGTGTGAGGTATCCAGCTTTGCAACTAACAAACCTGGTGGTAAACATGCAGATAGTTGTAGTTTGGTTTGATCTGTCTGTTTCTGCCTTCATCCCAGTACAATGGAGATCAATTGATTTTCACACTATAATATTTAAAAATTTCAATTGCGACAAATCTTCCCAGAAACAGGGTCCGTGTTATTTACATGTCACTAATGAAACCTGTTGACAGAGGATACCCAAGTGAGAAAACACTTTCTTTTCTTTTTGTAATATATATGAACAGACCTTAAAAGTTACCCACCAGTCTTGAAATGCAGTTCCAAAAGTGAGTCACAACTTAAGTAGTTTCCTGCTCGGCACAGGCTCATGCTGCGTTTCATTTTACATCGGGGATATTTTTCCATTTTATTTAAGTACAAGAAATGCTCTACTTTCCTTTTCGTCTGCAGCACTGTGTCTCCAGCTGTTGAAATGCAGAACCTTTTGATCATTTCATTTTATCTGAAGAAAATAAAGGGATCAGAAAGGAAAGTGAGACATAAAGTTGGAGATTTTACCCGGAAGAACTCGGACTCTGCGCCAAAACCTGTAAAGAGTTTGAAGGATTTCTGCCAAAGCTCAGAGAAACAGCTCTGTTCAGGAGTTTTCCATGTCAGCCACTTGTTTAACTTCTCAAAGGACGTTTGTGAAGCTTGTCAGAGCCTGTTAAGCAAACTGGAGCGATGAGTAGTCTGGTAAATGAGGTGAATGTGTTCCAGATGACTGTAATTCCCAAAGTTTTTGATTAATTCATGACTTTGGTGAAGAAACTGAAGTGACATTTTTCTCAGCAGACATTTTGACTTTGACCAAAACACAGGCGTAACAATAACATTACTAATTGTTACATTGCTTTGCAATAATTGCTGGAATAGAGCCATGATTAAACTGTTCCATCTGTGCTTTTGTCAATATGTCAAAACAATAAATTAACGAGAGCGCTGTGATGCTGCAAGACTATCAGGGCTCAGGTTGGCAAGATTCATTCAGACAGAAATACATCATGTTAAGTACAAGATGGACAGACTTTTATGACAACTCACTGAAAACTGGACACGCTCATCAAACAAAGACGCCAGCTGAATCTAAAATATGAAAAGGCTTATCTTGCTCTCGAGTTCATTGCCAGTGCAGCAGCAGAGCTTTTGTCGCTGCATGTGTCCAAAAGCTCTGGCAGTTTGGATGAAGTTTAAAGTGCTTTGTATCGACCGTGCTCTGCCGTTATGTAGCGTCTTAGTGTTTTTTTTATTTATACAGAACCCGGTGAGAAACATTTCTAAAAAGAAACATGCAGTAAATGTTAATACTTTAATATTTGTTGGTAGTTTTCCCAGTATAGTTAATGTACTGTACTAGTTTGGACTAAGGATTAGTAAAGGGCGCCGTCCGTTTGTCATGTTTGGTAAATACTTCTAATAAGATACATTAGATTTGGACCATATAATGGCAACTGTGTTTATAACTTTTTCAGATCCTGACTTTGAAAATCCAAAGGAGGAGGAGGAGGAAACGGAGGAGGAGATAACCAAGGTACACCAAAACATTCTTCACGAGGGACTGTTGGGTTTTACAGTGTTGCTCGGCTTCCCCCCTGCCAAGAGCAGGGAGTGAGTAAGAATCGTAACATAAGAACAGATACAGTAGTGATTCGTTAGTGTATGTATGTTTACTTTCCTGTCGGTGTGTTCCCTCAGAGGACAGAGGGCGGTGACCTCACATCCCCGCTGAAGCTTGAGGACCAGGGTTGCACTTCTGACCTCCCCATCACTGACATTGGTAACACAGTTATAAAAAAATCTATAGTACACCATGCTTCAGTTGAACTCTTTCAACCTCATTTTTCAGTTTCCTCAGAAAAATGTATGAATATTTATGAAGAACCCTTCATTTTTTATTGGTGGCTGAAAGTTGGCCGTGATATTGCATTTTTTTAAATTTTATTTATGGGCCTTTATATTTGTCTTCTAAATTTCCATTTCCACCAAGATTAAATATATTTTTTTATATAAAAAGATTATGGTAATGTTTTCTAAACTCAGTATCTGGAGTTTAAAGTCATATAACTAACTGATGAGGAGGACCCTGGTGAGGTCAAGAGTGTCTTTTTCTTTACATGAAGAAATGTGGTTTTAAAAACAGGGAAAGAAAAAACGCTTAAATATGTTGTTGTGTTCTGTTACAGAAAAGGTGACGGAGGAGCGTGTCGACCCAGAGGTCTCCATCATCCTCAACATCGAAGACAGCGAAGCAGACGAGCGAGAAACCAGCCAGCCGTTCCCTGAGGAGGCTGCTGAGGTCTGCGGAGATGCCGAAACTCCCAAGAAGAAGAAAAAGAAGATCAAAAAGGATGTAGAGACGCCAAGCGCAGATACACCGAGCACAGACGCATCCACCATAGATTCACCCAGTGATGCTCCTCTTACCACAGAGACTGCCAGAAAGAAAAAGAAAAACAAAAAGAGACAGGATGAAGATCAGCAGAAAGAGGAGGTGAAGCAGGAGGAGGACGTGTCTCAGGCCGCTTCATCAGAGATGAAGAAGAAGGCTAAGAAAAGGAAACGGGAGAGAGATGAGGTGGAAGAGGACCCTGAGGAAACTCTTGCCACTCCTTCAGAAAATAAAATTAAAAAGAAAAAGAATAAGGTGAAAGATGTAGAAGTGGAGCAGAGCGAGGCAGTAGGAGAGGAGGAGGAGGAGAAGACGCTGGAGAATCCTGCCGAGATAACAGAGGCAAAAAAGAAGAAGAAAAAGAGGAAAAAGGTGGTGCAGGCCGATGAGCGACCAGCAGGGGGCGACAACGACACAGAAAAACAGCTGGGCGCCACAGGTAGAGAGAGGCAGAAAATATACTTCACTTCTCTCCTGCTCTTCTCTCTTAAATTTGAAGTTCTCTTGAATACATTGTACATCAAAGATAATTGGCTTTGACTCTTAAGTAGTTGTTTGAAATGTTCAGTGTAAGGGAATAACAACGATCCCAACTGGGTCATGACATTGATATAGTTCAGTTAATTGATTTCTACATTTTCCCTGTCGCACTTCCTTTTAGATGGAAACTCTTCTCAGCCCTCCTCGGTCCAAAAGAAGAAACGTCTCAGGGTTAAACTGAGCAGGAAGAAGAGATTTAGGGTCCAGAAGCAAGAGGAGAAAATGAGGAGGAAGAAGAAGAAGAATAGCATCACTACAGGACAGACTGAAACCGCAGCAGAAAGCAAGAAGCTCGCAGGCAAAAAGAAGTCAGTCGAGTTTATGTTTGTCTTTAAACTTCAGAGATTGTACACTGTTGTTACTGCTCTTCATTAGTTGTGTGTTTCAAATGGACGTTCTTAAGATTTCTATTTAATGAAAAAATGCAGGTATGCAATCTTTTTGGAATTTAACATTTATTTAGGTATTTATATAGTCAGACGAACAATTAGGGCAAGACATTTTCTACAGACCATAAAGCTGCAGGCTGAAACTAACTCTGAATGCCTACTCTTGTTGCAATACAGTTTCTGGGTGTCAAAATAAACCATATGCTTACAATGATAATGTTGAAATACATTTTTTGGTCAAACAAAGAGAAGGACCAGAAAAATATAACATAAAATATTAGCAGAAGTTTACAGTATAAAAGGGGAAGTAATAAATATACTTAAGCAGTGTCTAACAAATGAAACATTCACAAATATTCATACAGTGCACAGTTTATATGTCTTACAAGGATAATTTCTAGAGATAAAAATTTACATTAACATTTTCCATTCTTCAGACAAAAACAGATCCAAGAGGCAGCAGAGGAGACGCCTGGACCAAAACCAGCCAAAAGACCTCAACCTGATCCTGCCCTGGAGGACGAGATACCAAAGAAGAAGAAGAAAAAGATGAAAATAAACCCTGAACAAGAAGAGAATTCCTCAAAAGAAAACCAGCCGCCAAAAACGAAGAAAGAGAAGAAGAAAAAGAAGAGACCGGTGAAGGGGGAGGATGAAAGTGGTGCGGTGAGCGGCCAGAGCGCTGAGCTTCCTGAAGTCGTCTCGCCTCTACTTTCAGAAGAAGGCAAGAAGAAGAAGAAGAAGAAAAAGAAGAAGGTGAAGGCTGGAAAAGGCGA
>JAPMOB010209550.1:1476-11589 GCA_029875015.1 Lepomis gibbosus
ACTATGGAAAAATATCTCAGACAGAAGTGCCACATGTTTTTTACTTCAGTGTCCATCTAGCCCTCCTTAATGCAGGTCAAAATCTATGTGTTTGCACTCAAAACAAACACAAAAAAGTTGTCTGAAATTTTTATTGTTTTGTGCTGCAGACAATGACAGCATCAGCTTTGTGCGTTACAAAAGAATAAAAGAGAACTTCAGAGGACTATTGTGTAAACTAGTTTATTTACAGTTGGAACAGCAGATTTTACTGGCTTTTAACACACTAGGTAAACAAGGGTAAACTCAAAGTTACATTATGTCTCTTCTTATAAAATGTATAGCCCATTCATCATATCCTTTGGTTTACTCAAAGCGCATTGATATAGTGCAAAGGCAACATAAAGCATGTTCTGATCACTGCCACTAAACTTGGAATAAGGAAACACTGATAAAAGAAAACCGAAATGTTTTATTAAAACAAGTCAAACAAACTTATTTTTACAAGATTTTTGTGCAAAAGTATACCTGTGTAAGGTTAAACTCAAAGTGGGGCTGCTGACACTCGATAGATGCAAAGTAAATTCTGGTGTCAGCTGCTGTATGATCACAGAAACATTTCTTGGCACAAGGGAAGTGATGAATCAGAACTTTGCAGTGAAATACAAACTATATCCCAGAGGATTTGTTGAAAGTTGGATTCAGCAGCGTCCGATCTTTTGTCTCTCTCAAGCCTTCAGTATACTTCAGTTAAAAGCCAGCTGTCATTTTGCGCAGCTGATGTGTGAAATTGCCCCATGCTGCCTTACAAGTCTTGTTTTCTAACTGACGACAATCAGCTGGCAGCTCGCTTGCTCAGTTTAAATCTCACTTACAGCTGTTTAAAATGCTGCTCCTCGTTTCCCTCTTTTGGCTGTCAGTATGCAGGAAGTAGGCTCAGGCTGGAGGATGAGAATAACTCCCTTGCCGTAGCTGAGCAGACTACATCATGCGGCTGCTAGGGAAACGATGAGTCGGCAGAATCCTGCAGTACAACACAAGGACAAGAAGGGGAAGCAGGAAAAGATCTGAGTAAAAGCAGGTGGAGAAGCCTGTAGCCTGCCAAAATCTACACAAGTTTATAACTAGTGCACACTGTAAACAGCTTACAACCACATAGCTATAACATTATTTCTCAGTAACAGATGACAGTTTAGATGATGTTTTTATGATACATAAACTAAGCCTGCTTGAAAAAAATCACTCTAAATTGCTTGAAAGTGGTGCATGGTTTATGCATAATGCCGGCCGCATGGATGATGGCTGTAATTGCAGTGAGAGCAGCTGTTAGCTAGTAGATCAGGGTAAAATTGCCTCTCTTCCTGGATGTTGCCACATGGGGGAACAGTGTGTGAGTGTTTGTCTGCCAAGACATTGGCAGGAGAGGCTTTTTGCTGCATCAGTCAGCACCAGGACAGTAAATAAGGGAGCCGACACTGGGTGCTTACATCTGCATCGAGGAATAGAAGNGAATTCAGCACACTTTCCATCTCATATTAGATGATTTTAAGGTGCAGGACATTTTGCTTTATTTGCTCCTCACCTGTTATACAATTTATTTCCCATTCTTAGGTTCTCCTTTAGATTTCTTCCACACGCCTCCTACCACGCCCTCAGAAGCTGATCTCGCTGCCATGGCCTTGTCCTCTGCACCTTCCTCTAAGAAGACACAGACGCCATCTCCAGCCGGCAGCACCACCTCCTCCGCCACCTCTCCGATCGCTGACTGGACACAGAAACTGTCTTCTCCCTCAGAATGGGCTGTGATAAGTGTAGACAGCATCAACTACTCAGAGACAAAGGCGAGCGATGCAGCAGCAAGCCACAGGAAGGCGAAGCTCAGCCTGGGCAGCCCGGCGTCCCTGCCTTCAGAGCAGAGCTGGCAGGAGCAGGATAGTGGAATGGAGCCGCAGGCTGCAGCAGAGAGAGTCAGAGAAGAGATGACCCTGGTTTTACTCAGTCTGATGGAGCACTACAGGGCCTCCCTAGGCCTGACCCCCAACACTGATGTTACCACAGGAGCTGTAGGTATGTCCTTGTTTCTTTTTTTTAAAGACACTTTAAGTAAACTCTTGTTAACCCCTGTTGAAGATCAGAAGAATCTGAAATATTGCAGATTATTGATAACTTACATTAAAGTGTGACTTACTTAAAACTAGGGATGTCCAGATCCGATCACGAGATCGGAAATCGGGCCCGATCACATTGTTTCAGACTCGATCGGAATCGGACGTTACCTTCCGATCAGGACTCTGATATAAATGTATATATATTCTCATATTTTTATTTACTGTTGCACTAAAGTCCAAAATGCAGAATTTATGTTATTTATTACTTGATGGTTGAAGCTACCTTACGGAAGTGCTCTGTTTGTTAACAGAGTTGTTGAATGTCAAAATAAGGTGAATTAAATAAAAAATAAGGAACATCTGTTTTTTAAGTATTATAGAAGTATCGGATCGGGACTCGGTATCGGTAGATACTCAAAATCAAATGACTCGGACTCGGACTCGAGGGCAAAAAAACCTGATTGGGACCTCCCTACTTAAAACCATCTGACTGCGTAGTAATGTTAGTAATGTGGCATGGTTTCAGATAGATTAGAACTACTAAATTGATTCAGCGTGTGGATAAAGTAAATGGACATGGTAGGAGGAAAAGCCGTCAATAGGTACTTTAGTGACTTAGTATTTGTATGCAAGAGACAAATTAAGGCTGAGATGTCCTGATTTTTAGTCACCAGTTCGGGTCAAGATCCAAAAATATTGGATCCTACATTTCCCATAGTGCAACCCAATAGCATACAGTATATTGTTCCTGTTCTGTAAAATATTTAATGAAATTGTGCGATATGTTGCTTTGGAGTAAATAATAAATGAATTTCCCAATCTGACTACAGTTGTCAGACTTCCAAATCCTTTTTTCACTGAACCTTGTGTGCCTTTTTTTGTTTGACTTGTCTGTCAGAGCTGCTCAGGCGTTTGATAACGGAGAAAGATGAGCTGGTTGAGGAGGTGGACACACTGAGGGAGACACTGAGGGTGAGTTGGAACTGCAGGTCCCATGAACAACCTTAGGCCATAAAAATGTCCTGAAACTCACAAACATTTATTTGCTGTGAAATAGAGACTTGACTTTGGACACAATGTTTGTTTTTTTCTGGAAAGTGAATAATATCTTGAATGTTTAAATTCATTTACTTTTCTTCGGCATTTCAGTCTTATGACTTTTAGGCCATGTGATCACTGAATCATACATATTCCAATAAAATGTTACATCAATTGCTTGTCTTAAAGTACAGAATTTATCCAAATATTAATATGGTAAAAGATCAGAGGCAACAGTAACAGTAACAAGACCTTATGGAGACCAAGATTGCACTGTTTCTTTTCCATTTGGTCCTCTTTCTTTTGTCCTCCATGACAGACGGAGAGGTTGGAGTGGCATCAGTTTCAGTGTGACCTGCAGGTAGCTGTGTCTGTGGCCGACCGGCTGCGGGTCGAGTCGGAGCAAGCTCTGGGTTTGCTCCAGGACAGCCACAGGGCTGTGGAGGAGCAGTTGGCTCAGGCCCTTATCAGACAGCAGGAGAAGGACGGAGAGCTGGAGAGTCTGAGATCCGAGCACAGAGATGTCTGCCTCAAACTAAAGGAACTCACCCTGCAGCAGCAGCAGGAACGGGCCGAGCTAGACGCTCTGAGGAACGCTTACAGGGTGAAAGACGTAACAGATTGTGATGAAAAGGCACAGAAACAAGACTGTGATGGGGGGAAGGGGGAGGAAATGCAGGAAGTCTTGGAGGAAAAGCCCAGGGAAGTTGAAACCGAAACTGAAGCTAAAAATGTTGAAAAGCAAAAAGAGGAGCATGAAACAAATCAAGAGGTAGATGCTGAAGTTGTAGGTGATGATCCTGAGGAGGCAAATGGATCAGGGAGCATGTACCTGACAGGCAAAGGGGTGGCGGAGGGATACCTTCGTAGTTTGGCTGCTCTGGAGAAAAAGAAAGAAGGGGGACGTGGGCAGAAAGATCCAAGGAGGATTGTGATGCTTTGTGAAAGATCTTGGTGAGTCCATGTCAACGCTCACAACACAGTTCACCCCTCATAATAAAGAGTATTATAAAATGTGTAAAAAAAATAAAATAAAAAATGTCTTCTAGGAGTCTCTCTCGTCTCCCACTCTCAAGTGACTCCTCCAGTGAGAAAGGGACCTCAAAAAACACAAGCACAACGTTGCCACTATGCAAGGTATAAATAACACTTGTTGAATTGACATGAACATATTCTTTAAACTATTGCATGGAGGATTATCTGAATGATCAAGGAGCTGTGAAACTGTTTGTATTGGCATTTGTAGAATCACTCAATGGTGTCATCTCAAAACTTTTCCAGAAAGAAGAACCACCAAAACAGAGACGGATAGACCGAATTTTACAGCGGCAGGACAGCTGGTCCAGTTTTTACACAGGTGAGCTTAAACCTACAGTACTAACCCACCTTTAAGTAAGCAAGTGTTCAGTTGTATGACGGAGGTTGCATTTGTTTAATGCAGGAAAACAGGATGAGGACCAAAGCACAGATTCCATCAAGTAAGTAGCTATTAGGCCCTTTTCTTCGTTGATACCGACATCTCAAAGTCTGTGTTTAAAAGAAAAACAAATAAGACTATTGTTTGACAAGAACGAGTCATTTTCAAATCATCCATGAAGTCACAATCTCTGGTTGAACCTCCTTTTGCACACCTGAATCTGCAGAAAAGCTTTTCTTGCAGTCTCCAAGTCTGTATTTAATAACTGTTAACGTTAATCTGAACTGACTATACGTTTTCTCACAATCTGTGGTTTTACTTATCACTGTATGTTTATGTAACTATGTTGGAGAAAATTACTATAAGTTTTATTTAAAACTTAAAACTAGTAAAATGTTTTCTTGCCCTCCTCAGACCTCAGGATGGTTTCAGTGCTCTGCTGAGGCGTCATGGCGGCTCCAGAAGAAACTCCCTGCTGCGCTGGTGCCAGAGTCGTACACAAGGTTATAAGGTTAGTGAGGAGAATGTTGCCATTATTGAAAATGAAATTTGTCACACTGTAAAAATCAAGAGGAATTCTTACCTTTTTGCCAGTTATCTATGTTTTCTTCATCAAGTATGTTTTGTGGCAGAATATTGAGATCACAAACTTCAGCAGCAGCTGGGAGGACGGCATGGCGTTCTGTGCGGTTTATCACACTTATTTGCCGACTCACATCCCGTACGACACCCTCAACCCAGCAGACAAGGTAAAACCGATGCTGTTGAAAATTAAACAAACAAATGCTTGCATTAAGCAGATAATGTGAATATATCCAATCATATATTGATAATCTCTAAAGTCATAATACAGGAAAACTATTGAGTCCACGGAGAATTCATGTGTCACTACAAGAGTCTTGCACACTGTCGCGTTTTGCTCCTCAGACTGAACCTGATGAAGATCTAAGGACCAAAACATCGTTAATAGAGAGTTGTTTAGTTATTTTACAAGAACGCCTGAGTGAAAGGCATTTCTCTAATAATGTGTATCTGTCCTGATGATTATAAAAGCTGCCTCTGACTCGAATATTTTAACAGAAGGAAAATCTGGACCTTGCTTTTAAGACCGGAGAGAGTGTGGGAATCACCGCAGCACTGGTGAGACATTTTACACAGGACGCTTCTGATGTTTAGTACAGATTCTGGAAAGTCATTTAAAACTAGCCCCAGGTTTTATAATCTTATCTTTCCATGTTGTGACAGACAGCGGAGGAGATGTTGAAGGCAGATGGGCCGGACTGGCAGAAGGTCTTGGGTTATGTCGAAAGCATTTTCCGTCACTTTGAGATGTAAAGACTTTCTCTCGTCTTCCTCTTCTGCCTGGTTCTTTTCCATCATTGTGACTGTAACTGGACTGTAACACTGTTTACCACAAGAGGGAGCTCTAATCATAATGAACTCGCCACCCAGGCAATATATTAAGACTATATGACATGATTTTATGTATCCGTTTATGTCCTTACAGAAACGATTGTTTGTTTACAGCCAGAAGGAAGAAACTAAAGTGTGGAGTATTTTTATTTTTTTTAACATAACACCTATTCAGATCCAAAAAGCTGCTGGGTAATGATGCAAAAACACATCATCAAAAACAATCATTACTGGTCAGGAAGATAAACATAGGCTCAATATTACTTTCACATTTGTTACTGGGTGCACTGGTTTTGCACTGTTTGCCTTTTTAAAAAATGAGCACTTTATTATTATTAACATGTTCTTTTAAGTGGATGATTTAAGAATGTGGGGCACTTTAGTTTACTTATTTCCAGTCACAATAGTGTTATATCTGCATGTACCCAAATCTAAAACCAACTTCACAAAGGAAGGGGGTTACAGACATGAACACAGATTTTATATGTGGAAATAGTGACATTTTAACCTTAAACACTACAGTGATGTCCATCTGAGGGAAGCTGTCTTTGCGGAAATGTGTGTGTATATATGTAAAAGTATGTAAGCGCTTCAGTATTTTTGAAAACATGGTCAATATATGAAGATGTTGTTGCCAAAGCCTTATTGCAATAATAAAGTTATGTAAATGGAATTTGCCCCCCACACACACATTTTTTCTAGTAGTACTACACAGATTCACAGAAAAACATTTTTATTTTAACATAACAAAAGAATTACATTTGATACATCTGACAGTATATAAAAATGGTATAATTTAAAATTAATTAAAAAATGGTATTAAAGGAAAAAAGGAACATTTAAGGTTCAATGATACAGGAAAATGGCCATAGTGTAACATGTAACAAATAAATACTGAAACATTTAAAAAGCAATAATTTAACATGTTTTTGCAAGAATGCTTTAAATTAAACCATACTGCGTTTTAGTACGTATTAGAGTATTGCGTTTCTCATGAAAAGTAGATAATGGATAAAATCTTGGAATTACAGTATGTTCATGTCCATCGTTAGATGAAAGTAACCTTGAAGTTGACCAATGAATGTACACCATTCCTATGAAGCTGGAATGGCGCCTCCTATAGGTGGTGTTGACAGCGGCGGCAGGAGGAGAGACTTCAGTTTAGCGGACATGGCTGCAATTTCAGGGTCCTGGGTTTCATACATTTTCACCAATCTGGCAAATTTTAGGACACCTGAAAGTGAAGCAGCGCCAAGATCAATGTGAGGAAATGTGTCATCTTCTCTGAAAAACATTCCATCTATGTGACTAGTAGAGTAAGGCACTTCTGACAATATCTACATATAATGTGTCGTTGACTTTTCTCACTCTCAGAAGATATGCATACACTAACAATTAGAGAAATGAAATGATCAGTAGTGTCTTTATTTCACTTGCTTGAAGAGAAGTTGATAAATGATCATTTACCTGTACTGCAACATGTAAAACTACAAAACCACATGCATAACGTATTACAAAAAACAAATCCCAAACGATATTATGTTTTTAATCATGACATTAATATACATATGGGGGACAAATTAAAAGAAAGACCTGAATAAAAAAGGAGAAATGTTTCAAATGCAGATGCTTCTGAGCACCAGGGTTCACTGAATGGTTTGTCTAGTATGAAAATGACGTGAATAAAATTCTACAGCCTTTACAGTCACCACATATCAACCCAGTTCAACATCTATGGAAGATTTTAGGACCAACATGTTAGACCATGCTCTCCACCACCATCTACACCAAATTATTTAATAAAAACTTTCATCTTCAAATATATTTAGTGATGTCTGTGACTGTCTCGTATGCATGCTTTTCTTTCTGCTGCACTCAGGTCTCTCTTGAAAAAAAGATCTTGATCTGAATGAGATTATCTGATTAAATAAAGACTGTATATATATATATACATATACTTGGTGCGGAGCAATGAAGCTGTTCTGCAGGCTTGTGGTGGCCTGACGCCCTACTAAGACACTTCATGTTGGTTTTTCTTTCATTTGTCACCCATCTGTGTGGCCCAGCTCTGGTGAAGACTATGATGTATTGTGGTCTAAAGAGTTTTTTTTTTTAAATCCTGTGGTAAAATGTTCCCCTTTACAGGACGGTGCCTTTGCTTCGAATTTATGAGTTTTCTTGTTTGGTGCAGACTATATATGAGACAGGAAGCTCAAATAGTGACAGTGGCAGCTAGGAGTGGTTCTGGTCCAATGCACACAGAGTACATCTGAATGGTTCTCACCAGTCAAAACCAGGAAGCTGTCTATTACATGATATACAATATTATGAGCATCTATTCAAAGAACTTTGTTAGTGTAGTTAGAAAAGAAAAAGATGGGCTACAAAATGCTGCCTCATGCTCACCCTCTCCTTCATTGTTGAAGCCATAGGCTTTGATAACCTCTTGTTGAATCAGGGTGGCTACAGGGAGCACAAGCTGCAGCATCTTTCCCATGTCGTTGCAGGCACTTTCTCGAGCCTCCTCCATCCTCGCAGCGTTTTCTGGTACTGAGAAGGCCTGGATCACCTCACTCAGTACCACTGTGATAGCAACAAACAAAACATCAGCATTCCTTTGAACACAGTTGTGACAGATCTCAGCTCATCAGAGACGTTTGACATGCTTGCAGTATTTGTCCACTAGTCATTCAGCAATAATTACATTTGGTAATTAAAAGACCAGAAAATATTGAAAATATAAACTTTATAGATTAAAAGCAGATCCTCTCACCTCTGGTCTGCTCAACAGTGAGTGTGGGCTGCTGTGCTGGAGCTGAGGCCATGTCTGGAGAGAAAAGAGAGAACCAGCTGTACTCAGATTACAATGAACCAGAGGAAAGAAACTCTAGACGCAATTCAAACTTTAAGTAATTATAAGAAAATGAAAATGAAAACTAAATAGCATTGGTTATAGAGCTGAACTTATCGATTAGTCGTTTCAGTCTAAATATTTACTCTATATATTAAGTTTCTGTTCTTCCACTGTGATTATTTATAGTTTCACATGATTGTAAACTGGATTTTGGACTGTTACTCTGTCAAAACAATATAAATAGCAATAAGAAGACGTCATAACAGCTTATGACAAACTGTAATCGACATGATGGATGGAATGATTAATAATGATAATAACGTTAAATAATAATGTAAGACAGCGAGGGAGGTGTTGGCACAATGGTCCTAAACTTAAAATCAGAAAGTAAACCTACATCTAGCTGCTGGAAGATGATGCTTCCTTTATCTTTTAAAGGTGTCACTAAAGTTAGTTAACCTGACATTAATTAGTCTTTCACAAGATTACGCCAACACTTGAGCTGGACATCGGTTCAATGGCTGAGCCCATCGATCGTTTACTTTCTCTCTATCGATAGCTTATAAGCTAACGTTAGCTTGGGAGAAGGTTACCGTTAGCAACAACAGCTCAAACACATACATTCACAAAATGATTTTTACTGAGCGCAGAAATTTAGAGGTTTGACTTGGAAACTCACCACTAACGAAGACAACTTAGCTTGTAGCAGACGTGTGAAAATGTGCCAAAAAACGACTCCCTTTACGACAATTAAAAGCGTTTTACGACACAACTTCCGCCTTTCAGATAGACGTGGGTGTAAAAGGTAAACAAACGTCTCGCTGAGCTAAGTAGCAGGGTGAAGTCTCTAAAAATGTAGTTAAAGTAGAAGTGATGAAGAAGAAGTGAATGACAGTCAATATAATTGTATTGGACGCTTTGTGAAGCTTTACTGAAACAAAGCCGATATCAAAACGTTTTGAATGAGTTGTAGTAGCAGCGGTTAGTTTCGCCACGTAGGCCTACACCTAAGTTAATAACGTTAGTGTAATTTAAGGAACTGGTCGGTGTGTGTCGATGGAGAAGAAGCTTGCAGAGTTCAGAGCCAGACGACAGGCTGAAAAGGCTGTTGAGATCGCTGGTCAGCAGTGCAAAGCTCAGACAGTAGCTTACTCAGCTGCTCAGGCTGATACAACATCATCAGCTGACAGTCAAGAGGCAGAAGAGACAGAAACAAGCAGAGATTCAACCCAGAGCTCTGAAAGCAAGGTGAGACATCACTCTGTTTATACAGCTGGATGTCTGTTTAGACTATGAATCAGGTC